>ML784464.1:428533-448103 GCA_009831015.1 Picea engelmannii | reverse complement strand
CAATTTCCTTGATCTTCATCTCGTTATTCCTCATACAAGCATGGGTCCTCCAACCATTCTTCTAGGATAACTCAATCCGTAAAGCGTCTTCCCGTGAGGGCTTTCACCATAAGTGGACCACTTTGGATTTCATTCATTTGTACACCTTATCAATCATGATAAGACAATAATGAGAGCATGGGTCCTCCAACCATTCTTCTAGGATAACTCAATCCGCAAAGCATCTTCCCGTGAGGGCTTTCATCATAAGGGGACCACTTTTGAGTTCATCCATTTGTTCACCTTATCAACCACGATAAGGAAATAATGAGTCATATATAAATTTTTCCAACAATGCATCATATACCAATGGAACCACATTAATCCATCTTCATCATGTATCAATGACAACTCATTGATCCATCTTCATCTATGCATTCTCATCAAGGAAAATACATATTATATTACATAAATCATCAATCAATCAATCCTTTGACATCAATCAATCACTTGACATCAATCAATGACATCAATCAATAAAACCATTGGCATCAATGACAACATGATCCAACAGTTAGATCAAGAGCTTCTTTGTTCCTTACATACCGGACTTAGTTCCTGAATCATAGCGATATCTTCCTGAGTCTCTACCCATTTGATCACCCATTAAAACTACCGTGACATAAAACTAATGGGAGTTGGGATTTACTCCTGCAAGCAATCCAGGAGTGACTTATGATGCTAACACATAGGGGCAGATCAATGGTCGACGAGAAATCGCGGTTAGCGGTGTTGCGTTGAGATTAGTCCGATGGATAGCACCCATATTGCACACAGGAAAGGATAGCAGCCGTCCATCCAAAGGATGTGTGGCACGAGATCTAGTTGTGTCGGCATTTCGACATTCGGGAGTTCAAAGGGTGAGGGTTCCATGTCATTCTACATATCGAAGCCCCAAACCCCAAAGTGCCAAAAGGGCACAAAGTCTAGCCCACAGTATCCTAGAGCAGTCTCAACCATTCATCCAAAGGGGACACCTAGTGTGTGATTAGGCTCCTCGCCTTTTCGCCTGTCACAAATTCGAAGCACAAGGAGAAGTTCCTTCATATCCCTGAGAGGCGAAGTGCCAAAAGAGTCCAGGACCCAGGCCCACAGTATCGCCAAGTGAGTTCGGGACCGTCATATCTGAGAGAGACACGTGGCGCCCAATTAAGCCATCTCGGCGTTTCTCTCATCGAGACTATGATAAGAAAGGATCAACTCCTTTCTATTCACGAATGCTGAAATTTCCTTTGAGAATAAACACAGGGTCACAGCCTGTGGTCACTTGGGAAATAAAAGAGTTGTGGAAGAGGGGCCAAAGGCCTCGGGTTTAGTCACAAAAGGGATCATCACGATCTCTAGGTGCCACCTGATTCAATCTCAATCTTGGTTCTCGATTGGAGTAAATGAAGGTGAGAGGGGGTGGTTGAAACCTCTCCTCACTCATTAAGTGTAAAGTATGGGGGATATGGCAGGATGTCTGCTCGAGAAGGTCATGTGTACTGATTTTTTCCAAAGACACCATGTCGAGTCTTCGACTAGCCAAGGAGGTCTGCACACGCTAACTTGACACTTAATGGCTCAGCTACTCCCCTTGCAGGAGCCATGCACATTAAGGTGGAGTCTGATGAAGAATATCCGTCCGAGTTTGACTGAAGGTACACCATGCCTTGGATGACTGAGCACGCCTCTCTTAGGCGAATTTTTTCTGAGTATATAGACTCATTCTTTGTATTTTGTAAAGGATCGATGGTTGAGCAAGGCTCTGGGCTGTAAAACTTTAATGAAGCACTATTATTTTGGTTATGCATGGACTTTTGAGACTTCTTGCCTTATGAATGCCAGTTTCTTTCACGTCTTTGTTTACACTGTGTTAGAGAAGCTCGGAATTGGAGGATCCAGTCGAGTTGTAACTGTTATAGGATGATGTAGGTTGGATCACTGTAGTAGTTTCATTGTTTCTAATCGGTCCCTGTGATTTTCTTAGCGCTGAACGTCTTGGAATTGGAGGATCCAGTCAAGTCCCCCTTTCAGTTTCTCGAAGCCCTGAACCAAGAGGATCTTGCATTTAGAGTTTTTCTTCTACAAACTGCTGAAAGGCCTGTTGCCTGAGGTAGTTTGCTCATTCCTCTCACCAAGTCTTCAACCTTCTCATCTTTAAATCAACTCACTAACTAAAGTTAGATTAAGATCTCATTTGATCCTTACATACCGGACTCAGTTCCCGAGTTAGAGCGATATATTCCCGAGTCTCTACCCATTTGATCACCCATTAAAACTATCGTGACATAAAACTGATGGGCATTGGGCTCTGCTTCTGCAAGCAATCCAGGAGTGACTTCTGATGCTAACAATAGGCATTTAGACAGGTGGCATGATTTCAAGAAGAATCAAAGGAATCACATGTCGTAGCAGTGAAGAGAGTTTTCAGATATCTCAAAGGAACAAAAGAGTTTGGATTATGGTATCCAAAAGGAAAGGATCTATCACTTATTTCCTACATGGATGAAGATTGGGCAGTTGCATTGATGACCGACGAAGCACCAATGGAGCAGTTTTCTACTTGGGTGAGTGTTTAGTATCACGGCTAAGAAAGAAATAGTCATCACTATCCTTATCTACAGCCAAAGAAGAATATATTGCAGCAACAACATGTCGTACATAGGTTCTATGGATGAAACAAACTATGAAATATACATAAGTTGAGTTTGATGAGCCCATTCCAATCTATTGTGTTAATACAAGCACCATCAGTATCTCAAAGAACTCGATGATGCCCTCCAAGACGAATAACATTCCAATCAAGTATCACTTTCTATGGGAACATGTGGTAGAGAAGAACATTAGAGTTGAATATGTGGGCACAAAATAACAAGTTGCAGACATCTTTACAAAACCGCTTCCATGGGAAGCCTTTGAGTATCTTCGCTAGAGACTCAAAGTAATTTCATCTTCAAAATGAATGTTTTTGAATGCTTATCTTATATGTCTTATATTTACACGAGGAAGCACCATAAATAGGACAGTTCATGTTAGGAGATCAATTTCAGGAACATTTAAGTCAGGGGGAGTATCCCCAAGGACAATTCAGTTAGGGGGAGCAACGTCGGATGGAAAGATACCTTTTACATTGATGACAAAGGGGGAGAGATTTATCATATGCAGAGCACATAGGCATGGTTCCATGGGGAGAGACAGTCACATGAAGAGAATGAATGATATGACTTCAGTATTGCATGACATGACTTCAATATTGCATCAGAGTGTTTCCATCAATGCCAAAGGGGAATATTGTTTATTAATTGTCTTGGTTTTCATTGTTGTCAATCCTTGAAGAAATTATGGGAGAAACTTTTAGTAGCACAAAGGTTTGGGTATTGGACCCAAGTTTGTTTGATGGATAATGGTATGAGTTTTGATGTATTTGCAGGTAAAACTATTCTAGATGGATAGTACATGTCATGCCAATTTCGGTGGTATGTGTAACTTCACATAACTCCTCACGGTTAAAAATTTATGGCCATGTGAAGTTGGAGAACCCTCCTGAGTCATCTAGAAGCCTCAAAAGTTAAAAGAAGTCAAAGTGCTTCCAAACAAGAAATTATTTAAATAATAAATTGAAGTGATCAGTGCACTGTAATTCAAACAGGATGTAAAAGAAATTGTTTAAATAATCAATTTAATGGAGAAATTACTAATTATGGAAAGTTGTTAAGTTAAGTGGACCAATGGTTATAAGTGGGTTAAACCTAAGATAAGGAAAGTGGGTTAATATGGTTAGAAGTTAACCCCTTGAGGAAGATACATAAAAGTATAAATAAGAGGCAAGGGTCTCTCATTCAAATCGCACTTGAATATCATTGAATATGTATTTTTGTGAAAGGTTATTTGGGAAGGTATTATTGATAGAGAAAAGTGCGCCATAAAAAATGTCGTAGGAAAATTGTGACAGAAAAAGTGTGGCAGAAAAAGTGCAGCAGGAAAACTTCGGAAGAAAAAGTGTGGAAAAAAATTGCAGCAGAAAATGTGCGGTAGGAAAAGTGCAACAGAAAAAGTGCGGCAGAAAGAGTGCAGCACAAAAAGTGGAGCAAGAGAACTACGAAAGAAAAAAAGTGGTAGGAAAAGTGCGACAGAAAAAGTGTGGCAGGAAAAGTGTGCCAGAAAAACTATGACAGAAAAACCATAGAAGAAAAACCACAGTAGAAAAATTGCGGAAAAAAAATCGTAGCAGAAAAATTGCGGTAGCAAAACCGCGGCAATAGAACACTACAAGAAGAAAAAATTGTATGGTTTTCATATGTGTAGTGTTGAATTTATGAATAAAGTTGAGGGTTTGCCTTGTAAATATGTTGGATGCCCTCTTGGGAGTTTATGGCTTGCTGTAGAGTTGATCTGAGGCAGATCTACTGAAGTTTAGTATTGGTTCATGTTTGAGGGCTTTTGGTTGAGGTATGTTATTGGAGTTATTGGTACAGATAGAGGTTGTATAATAGTGATGTTCAAGCACATGGTTTGAGGTACAAATTTGTGGTATAGTGTTTGAGATATATGTGATAAGATCAGTTTGGTTGATGAGTATACAGTGAGAGGTTTCTCAATGACATATTTAGTTTCTACATTTGGCACTTATATTTCATGGTGGTAGTACAGGGCAAGGACAGGTGGTTGTAGCCACCTTCCAGTTGTAGCCAAATAACATAGGGGGTTGTAGACTCCTTCTAGTTGTAGCCAGTGTATTGGGGATTTGGAGCATCCCTCAGGTTATATCCTGAGAAACTAGAGGGTTGGAGCCTCCTTCCAGTTGTAGCTAGAAAACAAAGGAAGTCGGTGGTTCCAATGAATGTAATTCTTAAATACATACAAGAAAAATAATTTTGTGGTTTTCTCCCTCTTTGGGTTTTCACATCAAACATTGATGTAATGTGTATGTGTATGATTGCTAATTTGTTCACTGTTTATTTACTCTACAACTATTGGATGATAATGATACATTGATATAACACTTGCATTTTATGGTGAAAAATGATTAAATTGCTTTATTACTGATTGTAACACGCCCACTATGACATAATAAAATTTTCACTTTTCCTCAATGGAAAGAATCCCCAAAGTCCTACGGGGGCCTAGCGCAGACTAGTTATTCCCTATTCATCTTCTTGTGATCATGGTTTAGGACCACAAGCCAAACATGCCAGGCATCTTTTCATGTTTCACGACTTAGCGATACAAGTGAGTCCAATATTAAAGGTAGAATGGGGAGGGGGATCTGGAATGAAACGCTGGCCGTAGATCTGGGTGCACAGATTCTGGCCGTCCAGATCTACCCGTCGCTTGATGACAAAGCAATAGCTCCCTTTCTTTAGTCCCTATCTCGATAGGACCACATACATGTGTAAATGCAAGCACCTTTCAAAACTCGCGACCTCGTGAGTCATGAGTCGAAGACCCTCGAATTTTATTCACCAATCATCGATACCCAAGTTTCTGATATGGTATGGCCCCTCCTTATTAGCGCTCTCCATGCATGACCACCAGCTAGGGCTAACTACTAGCCTTGCTGGCAACTTGCAAGTTCGTGAGTTGAAATTTTGAACCTCTGGTCCCTTCTTTTACAAAACCCCGAGACGCAAAAGTCAGAGAAGGTTTGAGTCCTTCCGGGCTTCTCGAAACTTGCAACTTCACGACTTGAGTTGTTGGGCCTTTATGCTCCTTTCTTACGAGAACTCGAAGTACGAGAAGTCAAGAGGATATTGACTCCCATTTTAAATGACACGTGTCCACCACCTGTCACCACTTCTCCCTCTCTCTGGGCATCTCATCGTCACACCACCTATCAACCACGTGGGTCCCACCAAGCGAACGTGCCATGTGTTGCACAAGTTCTCGCAACTCGCAAGCTCAGGACTTCTACAGTCGAAACTGATTCCCCTCAACCTTCAAGACCCCGATATGCGATATGGCGAGGAGGTCTTGACTCAATGGTTGCTCCTAATTCTCGCTATTTGGGACTTCACGACTCCAAGGGTTTGGTCTTCCACCTCCAAACTCACGAATTCCCGATACATGATGTATCGATACGTCAGACCCCACGACTTCCTTCCTCTTTGATCAATATCCCAGATCACATCGCGATCTTGTGACTCAAGACTTCGTGACTCCAAGAGCCTAGTCTTCCACCTCCAAACTCATGAATCCATGATACATGAAATGGTTAGATCTCTGCCACCTATCCTTCAACATGGACAGTGTTATCACTAAAATTTCGTCCACAAATGGTACACGAATTCAACATCGTCAAACAGTTATGAAGTCATCCATGGACCCGAATTAACACAAAAACATTCATAAAGGGTCAAAAAATATACAAAATAGTGAAAAATTGAAGGGCGCTATGAAGAAACTGGGCATGCATGCACATGCGCGAAATAGAAACGCCAGATTCGCACACGATGCGTGACTGTTATCGCAAAAAACCGTGCACCTAAGAAACGATGCATTTATGAGAGTGGTCAGCCTCCCACCCACTTCTAGTTGAACTCCCAAGCTGATTTAACACTCAAATATAGACTAGATTTGACTGGATGGCTAGTCAAAGACCTAGAAATGCCCTAATTAGCCTCTTTACACACTACAAACTGGTTGAACAATATCTTAAAGGAATGCTATAAAAAGGCCATGGATACACTTCATTTTTCAAGGAATTCAAAGAAAAGTTATGCTGCCATTATTCTTTTGAGGACTCTTCTATCCTTGCCAAGAGTATTCTTGCATCATTGCATTGGGCAATCCATCTCACCCCTTGAGTGGATTAGCAAAGAATTATTTCACCATTTTCATTTTCATTTTCAAAGTTGTAAGAAGAGCTTACTTGTGGGGGTCCAAGAGCCCTCCCTTGGAGGAAGAAGGGACTCATAGTCCCCTTGCTTCTCAGTGTTTTCTTTCACTAATATCAACCTTATCGTTGGTGACATGGGTCTCATTATTCTTTTTGTCTCTATGTCCCTATGCTTATAAATTTAGTTGTTGTTTTATTTCTTAGTTTAATTCTTAGTTGTTGTTTTATATTTCTTTTTCTAACCCTTTTCCTTGTAGCTATACTTCTCAGCAAACCCAACTGATCTTGCAAGCACCTCTATTTTGCTTACTAAGGTGACAAAAGAGGCGCAACAGATTGGTGACTGCACCTGGGAAAGGTATCAATTTCCTACCCCATTTGGGTTTTTCTAGCTGTTCTTTTAGATTGTTTAACTTGCAGGTGCACTAACCGGCCTAAGACGACCTGCCAATCAGCCAATTCCAAGTTGACTTGAAAGAAATCCATCCAGATTTTTCATTCTCAGCCATGTGTCACCTATGTGTGGGTTGTTAGGCCCACAGACATGCATCATGTCCACATGCACTTAAATCACATTTCTTTTCTGCACAGGTGCGCTTATTAACTTTTCTCTGTTCGCGCACATGCGCTCTGTGCACCTCTATCTCCACTGAGATGCACACATCTGTGCAAAAATTCACATTGTAAAGTTGTTGAGATGTGGGGAAGACCATTTTCCTTCTTAAAAATGATTTCAATCATGTTTTAAAGCTGCACCACACTTAGTCCCCTCATCATATAAAGGGGTTAGTCAAAAACACATAGGCACTTAGGGGGTTAAAATCAATTTACTCTTTTGCTTTCATTTTCGCCAAATGGATGGCTTGTTTTGACTCACAATATAAGTTGTAAATCATTTTTAATCACATTTAACTTGCATTGGGACGAGAATTTGAATAACAATCGCTTAGTATGCTCTTCTCTCACGCATCCAAGTGATCTTGAGAATCAGAAAAAGATTGGGAAACGATTTCATCTACCTTAAAAACATTAAAACCTTTAGGAGAGGAAAACAACCCTTCTTGGGACTCATCTTAGTTTAATTTTTCAAACACATCTTAATATTGTAATGGGCCCATACATGCCCACATGCTACAAAGATAGGATAGTGTTGAAATTCGCTTTCTTAGATCAAATCACTAGGGAAGTTTAAAGGTTTTGTAATGGGCCCATACATGCCCACATGATCAATCTAGTATAGTTTCAAAGCTTTTCTTAGATTACATCACAATAGGGAGTTAAAGGGATAGTAACTAACCCACATGTCCACATGCTAGCTTCCTAGGGACTTTTGAATTACACAAGGTTGTACCAAAGACACTTAGTTAATTAGGTAATCAACACTTGTAAGGACCAAGCGAAGTCCACATGCAGCAAGGTGACATCTAATTCACTAAAAATTGGCACACTTTCACTCACACACAAAAGTCACTTATCACTCACATAGATTCTTCTTGAAATGTGGAGGTCAAAGTAAGTTTCCTCCAAAGGGATTCCGAAAACACCCCACCCTTTTCTTGACGAAACTATCCACTCCCATTTTAAAATTCAACGAGGTTGGTTCACACCCCCAACCTCTGAAAACAACTACATCTAAATTTTTGCTAAAAACTCACTAAGTTTTCCTCCACATGAGGTGAAAAAAGAATTTTTTTAGTCTAGGTAGGATTTCGGGGATAGGTATCCAAATAACTCTCCGTTATCTGGTTCTCACATTGTCAAAACCATAGAAGTTGTCAAACAGGGAACTGAAAATCCTCCAAGTCAAGTGTTCCTAACACCATAAGGTAGGGAGATACCCGTGAAGGGTTGAAGGCCAAGGGTTGGTTGTTCTATGCGTCCTCCCTTGAGGCGCCTACCTCTTGGATGGGATCTAGCCCGTGACCCATTTCTTAGGCCAAAAATATAAATGTCGCACTTTGACTGAGGTACCTAGTGACCAAAATTTTAGGACATCTACCCAGGTGGAAATTGTGGACTTCAATTGAACCTTGATTGGATTTTTTATGGTTATTGGGAAATATCACCAGCTCTTTCGAGATATGCCCCCTTTACCCCTCATTATAACCAATTATTTCATCCTTCACTAGTTTCTCTTTCAGTGAATTAAGACCCCACTATTGAGCACTATTGGAAGGTCCAGTGTTATTTGAGAGGAAGGATGTTATGTCTTCTAGGACACAAGCATTTTTTTTCTTTTGATTCCCCACACAGACAAAACCCACTTACCCACATATATGCTTCTTTTTCAAAACATTTTATGTATGATGCACTTCTAACTACATTTTGATTTAGATATATATATTGTGTAAAATTCAAAGTTTGCAACACAAACGCTCTTATTTCTTTATTACTCTCACCACCATTTGCACACATTCACTCAGCTAGTCATACATCATAGGGGACCCATAGAATCCCCATCATTCACTACACTTGCTAAACCTCCCTCCTATATTAGGGGGAGTGTCTGGTCTTGCCCACTCATCGACACCACCTTCATACACTCCTGTGAGTGCGACTATTTTAGGATCATATTTTCTTGGTTCTACATTACTTGGGTCCACTTCCCAAGGTCATCCGTCCACTTGCTCTCCTTTACATGGAAGTGGGGGACCAACTTCCTCTCAAGGGGGAAGTACCAACCCACCTAGCCCCCCTCAAGGGTCAGGTTCACAACACACTTACACCATGGTTGGAGCTAATCCTCCCCCCCCACTACAGATGCCATATTTGACCTCTCTCAACATACTGGATCTAAGCAAACTCACCAATGATCCTATATTACATGCCACCACATGGCCTGCAATGCCCACCAAACTACCTTCAAACATACCCAAGTTTGAAGGAAAGGTAGGCGGCAACCCTGCCAACCATGTCATGACCTTTTACCTATGGTGCTCTTCCAATAGCATTATGGATGATTCCATAAGACTGTGATTATTTCAACACACACTCACTGGCCCATCGGCCAAATGGTATGTAGAGGAAAAATCAGGGTCCCATGCGACTTTTGAATCATTGGCCAAAGCATTTTTGACCTTCTTGACCTTCTTCCAAATACCAATCCGCCATGACAATGGTCTAGAGATACTCTCTAATTTCAAACAAACCTCAGCCACACATATCGCTGACCACATTCACGAGTGGCGTAGGCGACGTAGTTTGTGTAAAGCAGAAACCACCAAGCAACACTGTCTTGACTGGTTTCTTAGATCACTTGTCTCTCTCCTCGGTAAGGATGTAGCTTCCACCTTCCCTCAATCTGAAGAGGAAGCCATCAGTAAGGCTCAGTAGTATGACCACATCTATGCACAGTCAGGGTACTTATACACTGTACTTCCTGATCTTCCAAAAGTTGTGCCATTTGGCCAAGACAAACCTGGGATGTCTCACTCAGAAGATGGACTGATTGGTACCACCATTCACCACGGTCCACAACCCCAACCACCACCGATGTATGGAACACCTCAATACCCTCTAACATACGGGGGCACTTCTTATTTCCCCCCACCCCCTTATCAATAACCATATCCTATTGCTATGCCTTCACCCATCAGTGGGCCACCGCCAATACCCCCCATACATCCACCTATTCAAACGAGCTCTGGTACCCCCTCTACCTATACTTATAGTACTAGCAAAAGCACTACGCCTTCCTATGTACCTTATGGATCATTTCCACCACAGAATCCGTACTTTCCTTTTCCTGGTCCCCCACAACCCATGGCTCCCCCACATCCTCATCCCGGGGTGAATTTTGATCAACCCTCTCCCGTTCAGCAATATCAAAATTTTGAACAGTTGAATACGACCAATCCGACCCATCCTTTGAACACTGCCAAAAATAAAAGATGAAACAGGAACAACAACAACCTAGGTCAAGGTAGGAATCAACCCCAGAAGAACCAACCCACTGGGGGCAACCAGGACCAAGGGAATTAGAACCCCCAAGGGGGAAATAATAATAGGTTCCAAAGGAGAAATAACAATATTGTTAAAACCAACTTCCCTTGTGCCCTTTGTGGTGATTTTGACCATTACACTCATCATTTCCCCCAAATCACTGATTTCAAATGGTTGAAAGACTCCAACAGTCTACCCAATCCTCCAGCACCACCTGCCCCTCAGCAGGCACCACAATAATCCATACAACAACCCCCCCCCTACTGTGATGCAAAATCCTATTCCACAACAAGGTGTGATAAATACTCAATAGGACACACAACATCCCCCACCTCAGGTGGGACAGTACCTCAACCCAAACAATCTAGCAGATCGCACGATCCTCCTCACTAGTGAGGAAGAAATCCTTCTACAAACGTTTAATCATCAGTATCATGCACCCTCTGAGTCTCCTCCCATCCCTCCAGAGACAAACCCTGCAATGACAGGACCCCCATTGGTGATTCCTCTCCCTACCGCCGAGCCACCTCTTCGCATTCCTCACATCCCATTGTGCAGGAATGTCCACAACCCACAGGCCAGGGCAGCTCACAATTACAGCTTGGTTGACGACTTAGCACAATTCTCGGCTGCCATGTTAGTCTTGGAAGTCCTCTAGAGTTGTCCCACTCAAGAGAAATCATTAATTTTCTCCTTGGGGGAAGTTGACCCCGTAGATACCTGACTCATTACCTTTGATCTCGACAGCAGAGAACCTCGCCTTCCCACCTTGATCGCTTTTCAAATACCAGTAAAAATACAGAGCATCACAGTTCATCAATGTATCATCGATGAAGGTGCATCTACATGCATTATGTCCAAATCTGTATAGCAAAAACTTGGTTCCACCGAACTCATACCCTCTACCTTCACCTTACGAGATTATGACGGATGACCATCGTCTCTTGAAGGGCTCTTCCAAAATGTCCCTATCAAGCTTGAGGGCAAGACTATTCTCATCAACATAGAAATTATCGACGCCCCACTTGATTATAATATCCTGTTTGGTCGTAGCTACATGTATGCTATGAAGTCAGTGGCCTCTTTCATCTTTCGGACAATGATGTTCCCCCATAATGGGAAGATCGTTACCATTTACCAAGTCTCACATTACAAGCCTAACCCATCTTCCAACATCGTTAACATTCTTCCTCTCATCCACACGAGTCATGATGCATACCCACTCGTTGAGATGGGTACTGGAATTTTCAAGGATCCATCATTGTTAGGAACTTACCATGGAGCACCATTGCTCCTTCATCCTTCCAATCAAGTATGCAATGTATCATCTAACAGAACTCACACAAGAGATACCCTTCCTCCTACAGAGGATTTTATCATATCTGACGTCCCACTAGTCACAGAACTCCCCCCTCAAGAGCCTCCTGTGAACTCGTCGACCCCACCAGTCCACGATTTCACCTCTCCCCAAGGACGTATCCCAGTTTGGGAGATAGTTCCCCAAGCCATCAACCAAATCCCTTTATTTTACCCTCCACCGGGCATAGAATCTTTCCAGGTAGTCGCAATGCTTACCCTACCTAATATGGTGTTATCAATTCCATTTTGGTATTTACATCCACCAGATATGGTCCCTCGACCATCCCTTCCCCCCCAAACAGAAGGAATCCCCATGAAAATTCCCATCCTTACTCCAACCATACCCTCTACACCCACACTCACTAACCCCCCTGCCACAGCATGGGGCAGGAGAAAGAAGAAGGAGCCCACAACTCCACTTCCTCTGTGCATCCAACCTCCTTGTGCAATATGTGAGAAATATGGACACCAAACCAACAACTGCCCATCTCTACCCGAGTTACAGAATTGGATTCCACTCCATCAAACTCCCCCAACACTCGCCACTATAGCTAGTACTGCCACTACTACCTCCCATTCTAGTAGTAAAGGGTTGCGAACCAAATTTTCTTGTGCTATATGTTTAGAATATGGCCATTATACCCACCATTGCCCAACACTACCACGCTTTCGGCAGACATTAGTCGTAGTACGCCAAAGCTTCCAGAGCAACCACAGTCCCGCTACGTCATCCTTACCAACAATCACCGACATTCGTTATGTCACAACTTCAGTCAATGAATGTATGAGATGCCCTTGCTGTCTATGTGAATCATTAGATCATTTTACATACCAGTGTCCTATGATCATTGAATACAGGAAATGCCAATTCACCCTCCTTCAACGACTCGCAGAATCGATAGTTGACCTTACCTCGTCACTAGAGGTTCTTCATGTCATTTCTCCTGAACTCGAGGCCCTTCCAATGCCTCCATTTTTCTTAGATGACTTGTCTGAGGATTCACCCCCCAATCCCCCCAACTCTCCTGCTCATTCCCCTATGGACATTTTACACCCAACTACCACGGGTACTCCTTAGTACTTCAATATCTGGTTTATGTCAAGTGAACCATCACCATCTCCTTGCGTCGTCCCCCCTGCTTCTTCATCATTAGGGGGCAGCCACACAACCACAATCACCAATATCACTCTTCATGACCCCTTGTATTCCCGTCACTTCCACTGTGACGAGGAAATACTCGAAGAATTAAACAACCTGGACTACCCCTAGGATGTGCTACACCACCGCGCACTCTTCTTTCCATAGGAAGCCTCCACACCTCCTAACCAACACCCCATCTACACGGTCAAAACCAAGGATTTTATCCCATCAAGGCCTATCGACTGGTTCAAAAACCCCATTCCTACCCATGATACTTTTGAAGAAGGTAACATGGCCAACATTTCTTTGACCATTAAAATTGACATTTCCATCAAAAATGGTGTCATCGAGGAAATCACCATTGGAGCTCCTTGCACTCCTGAAGAGATCACCACCTATAAAGCCCTCTTCTAGGAATATTAAGATATTTTTGCCTGGTCATACACAGAAATTCCTGGCCTTGAACCCTCTATCGTCGAACATCGCATCGACACCTAGCCCGACATTACCCCAGTTCGTAAAAGACAACGACCACTACACCCATCCAAAGAAATGGCCATCAAAGCCTAAATTGACAAATTACGCACTACTGGGTTCATTTACCCCATCGCCTATACATCATGGGTTTCCAACCCTGTACCCATTAACAAAAAATAGGGCCCTATCCACATCTGCACGGACTTTCACGATCTCAATCACGCATGTCCCAAAGACAACTTTCCAACGCCTTTCATCGATCAAATTATCAACAACTACGTAAGCCACGAGGCTCTCTCCTTCATGGATGGGTTCTCTAGTTATAATCAAATTCAAATTCACCCAACTGATCATTATAAAACTGCATTCACTACCCCTTGGGGTACTTTTTCATATTGTGTCATGCCTTTTGGGTTAAATAATGCTAGCACAACTTTCCAATGGGCTATGACATACATCTTTCACGATCTAGCTCATATCATCCTCGCCTACTTGGACGACCTCACAGCTCGATCCAAGAAATGCACCCAACATATTGATGATTTACGAATCATCTTCCGGTGTCGTTAGTACAACATCCGCTTGAATCCCCTCAAGTGTGTTTTCTGTGTCACCGCAGGGCGCCTCCTCGGATTTATCATTTTCCAAAGCGGTATTACCGTGGACCCCCTCAAAGTCCAAGATATCACCGAAATTCCACCTCCCTGGAATTTACGTCAACTTCAGAGCCTACAAGGCAAAGCTAACTTTCTACGACAATTTTTCCCAAACTATGCCATACGTGTACACAGTTTCCTTCACTTACTATGTCACGACATCCCATTTCACTGGGATGACCATGCCCAATAGTCATTTGACGATATTAAAATGGCACTCTCCACCGCCCCTTTAATTATTGCACGTGACTACAACCGTGACTATATCCTCTACGTATCAGCATCAGCTGTGTCAGTAGCAAGAGTTCTCGTCCAGCTAGGTGATGACAATCATGAGCATGTCATTTATTACGTTAGTAAAAACCTCTCAGGGCCACCCCTGAAGTATAAACACGAAGAGAAACTAGCTCTTGTAGTCGTCCTCCCAGTCCATAAAGTGCGTCACTACATTCTGCTTCACACAACTAAGGTTGTCACAAATTCCAACCCTATGAAATACTTGCTCAGTCATCGAAAAATTAACCACAAATTTTCTTGATGGATCATTATCCTTCAGAAAAACGATCTTGAATTCTCAACACCCAAGAGCAAGAAGGCCCTCGTTCTCGCCAAAATTGTCAAGACCCTCCCCTCTGACACCACCAGTGCCCCCGTCAATACCAACTTTCCCAACGAACATCTCTTTTACATCACTTTGGATGATCCTTGGTACGAGAACCTCCTCGTCTACCTCCAAACTCAAAATTTCAGTAACCACCTTTAACGAGATGATCGTCATCATATTTTCCATCAGCCCCCCCGCTACCTCCTCACCGGAGACATCCTATACCGGTGAGGAGTCGACACCATTCTTCATCGATGCTTGACCATTGACGAGGTCGATAGAGTCTTGAACGACTTCCACAGCAGCGCATGTGGGGGCCATCTGTTGGGAATATCCACTGCTCAAAAGATTATCTGAGAAGGTTACTTTTGGCCTACCTTGTTTCACGATTGCATTCATGCCGTGAAATGATGTGCACAATGTCAGCTTTACACCAATAAATCCCGAGCACCCCCTGGTCTTCTTCATCTAGTCATCACTGCCGACCCTTTTTCTAAATGGGGCATCGACTTCATGACTTGTAATCCCCCCTCCAGCAATGGTCACAAATACATTGGCGTCGCAATCGATTACTTCACCAAATGGGCAGAAGCTATGCCCACCTTCAACAACACCACTGACACCGCAACACGTTTTTTCTTTAACCACGTCATATCTCTCTTTGGAGTACCACTCCAACTCATTTCCGATCACGGGAAACACTTCGAGAATGAGATCTTTGTCGAACTATCATCTCAGTTAGGATTCTCTCACGAGTTTGCCTCACCATATTACCCTCAGTCTAACGGACAGGTCGAAGCAGTTAACAAGGTCCTCAAAACCATGTTACAGCTCATGGTTAATAAACATAATACCAATTAGCATCACATGTTATTTTCCATGCTATGGGCTTACCAGACGGCTATGAAAACAACTACTGGTTTCACACCATTTCATCTAGTCCATGGGATTGAGGCCACTCTTCCCATCGAGTGCGAAATTCCCACCCTACGCACCGCAATTGAGCTATTACCCGACACTGCTCCAATGGAGCAGCGCATGATGAAATTAGAGTCTCTGGATAAAGATTGTCGATCTTCATTACAGAACAATGAGGCAGCTAAAAAATGATCAAAAGCTACCTTTGATCGCCATGTCAACCTTCGCTCATTTTGTGAAGGTGACCTAGTCCTAGCCTACGATATCGCTCATGATACCTTTGGCCATGGAAAATTTGCGTCACTCTAGCATGGCCCATACATTATCCAACATTGCCTCACCAAAGGCGCATACATCCTGGCCTCTCTTGAAGGCCTCTCTCTCAAAGAACCCATCAACGAATTGTATTTAAATAAATTTTATGCTTAAACATAGTCATTCTACTTTAGGTTATTTATTTTATAGTGTTTTTAATCTGTTTTCCATCCCTCACGTCTAAACTATCATTTGTGCGATTGACAGATGCTTCCTCCACCAGCCTACCACATTGGTTATGCCGACGATTCTAGTTGTTGGACGCAAAATCTCACTTCATCTGCTTGGGCTCTCTACACCCCCCCACATGAAATGCTCCATTAGAGTGGCATATGTTTGGGTTCAGAGACCAACAACCAAGCTGAATACACTGCCGTCATTGGCCCCCTGGCCGATGCCTAGCATCATCGTATTCGTCACCTTAGTGTATTTCTCAACTCTCGACTAGTCGTTCTCCAGCTCAACAATGTGTACTGCGTACGTGATCCTTGCCTCTTTTGCAAATACCTGCAGGTTAGACTTTTATCTCAACATTTTGATTCCATTACATTTACACATTTTCCAAGACAATTGAATCAAACTACATATAACCTAGCTAATGTTGTGTTAGACTGGCATATATCACATCAAGCTACCTCTACACATACATAAACATATCAACAACCTGTCATAGCATATATAGATTAGACATTGTCAATACATTAACAAAACACATGTACACATCACATAGATCTTAAAATGTATAATCATGTATATATCGAAAGGTCCACAGTGCCAGCCAAATGTTTACATACAAAAATACAAATATCCGCAAGCCAATGAAGCACCTCGATACAAAATGGGCTCACCATCCTATATATAAAAAATACATCAATACATAGAGCACCACTCACGGTGCCTCTAGAGCACCATCGCCTACCCCTTCCTTAGGCAGTGGTGGCCCACCACCACCTACCCCTCCCTCAGGCGGTGGTGGTCCACCCCCTACCAATCCCTCCTACCCCGACAGTAGTCGTCCGATCATTGCAGCACCAACTATTTCTGCCCATCGTACTACGGCCCACCATGGCAGCGGAATCCCCACACACTTATTCAAGATACCCTCATCCTGGATGTGAGACCACATGCCCTCAAGAACGTCCTGTAACACCACCTCCAGGCGACGACATATGTCCTCAAAATCTACTCTGGCAGCCGTCGGAGGAGCATGTTATGGCCCAACACTAGGGTCATCAAACCGGCGTCTCCTAGCTACCCTCTCCAGATTAGTTGGTCATGCCGCAACATCCTCATACCAACGTCTCTCTCCCCGCGATAGTCTCTCTAGCTCTTGATGAGCCGACGCTCTCTACAACTCCACCTCGCGCCCGCGAGGTGCCACATCTGCACATACAAACAAGCAACAGATAGTATCAACATCTATATCATAAACATATGTCATGATATCTCAAAACACAAAAAACATATATATCAACATCATCAACATACCTGGACGGTCAAACACCTCTCATGGAGGTAGAACCATGTTTGGATGCTCCCAGAAGTTAACCCTGGCATAGGGGTACCGCAATATCACCTGCGACATCTGTCGCCATACCTGCGTCGCCTCAACAGTAATGAAGTGGCCACCCTCTCCACCACCACGGCGAAGCAAAATAGTCGACCACTGCCTTAGTCGTGGCTCTCGCGCCCCAGACACACCCAATAAAATCCTAGGGCGCAACATTGACACCCTCTCTAGAAACCAGGCCACTAGGATGGACCCGAAGGAAAACTCTCCAGTATCCATGGACCGACAGTGGTCTAGTTTCCCTACCATCCTAGCATGCAGCGTAATCCCCCAGGCGAAGTGCTCACCGGCCAACACTCTCTCCATCACCATCAGTTGGCCACCATTGATCCTCTGCATCGCCAATAGCCCATAAAATCTCACAATCATCATTGTAATACAGTGATGTGCTAGGACATCCATCGGCCCAATGCTCATGACAGTGATGGACATAAAGTTTGGCCCCGAACAATATCTCCGACTAACCATCGCTAGCGACATATCCCTCGGTAGCACCGGCTCCGTCAGTAGGGGCATTCCCCAAAACGGGAGAGCAGTCAAAAAATATACATCCTCCGCTACACTGAAGGAAATCTGCTCTCCCCGCACTATGAAGCAATGCAGGTCCAGACTCCACATCTGGATAAGAAACTGCAAGAGATACTCATGCGCCCATATCAATGGGCACTCAAATAACTTTAGCAGCCCACAGGCTGCCAAAGTCACATGTACACTTGGCTCCTCAATATCCATGGTGTTCGTGCTCGAATCGTCGCCGGGTGAGAAAAAATGGGAGCACTAGCATGCCCTGTTGGGCTTGGCAAGGCAGAACAGGATGCTGTGGAGCAAAAAGGGGTAACAGAAAACAAAATTTAAATACGATCTAACTAACAGCTGAAAGAAAATAACAATTCGAAAATAAACAAAAACGTCAAATATGAAACAAGGGAGTCATCAATGGTTTCAAGGCTTTATCTATTAGCGAAACCAGAGCACACGCTGAAGACAGAGATAGGGGTTCCCTCTCCCTCCAGCGGAAGGTCCTTCGGAGCCCTCAACACAATGCTTTCCTTACAAAATGAATAGAACTAAAATGAGTGATGAAAGAACTCTGGGTTAGGCTGCTGATGGATTGCTTGTCAAAGACTGAGCTATCAATCATCTGGACAGCGTAACACTGCTTTGAATTCTCTGCTAAAACAATGAGTCTCCACGGCTATTTATAGCATTTTCCAGGTGGTCACGTAACCAACTTCCGGTGTAAACACAGACCTGTTTAGGGTTCACTCAAGCCATTAATTCGCCGAATTTGCAGAGCCGACCCTGATCTGAAGGTCAAATCATCTTGGGGGCCAGTCCATTGGCGATTGGGAGGCTGACTTAAGCAATTAATGCGCCGTATTAGCAAATGCACGGCTTTTTGTGTTGACAGGCGCGCGTCGGGGCGCGCATGCGCCAGAAACACGTTTTTGTCCCGCACATATGCGCACGCACCAAGCTGCTGTAAAGTGCCCTTCAATTTTTGGTTACTTTGTATAGTTTTTGACCCTTCTGGAATGCTGTGAACTTAATTCAGTGCCATGAATGACTTCATTGCTGTTTTGATGAACTGGAGTTCTTGTCGCCATGTGCAGATGAAATTTCAGTGATAACAGATGCCCCCTGATGGATGAGGTTAGGAGCATACGTATAGCCGAAATCCATCAATGTTTCTTCTACTGAGACTGTTGTTGTAAGGGAAAGCAATAGTGGG
>ML784464.1:389634-415006 GCA_009831015.1 Picea engelmannii | reverse complement strand
ATGTGTGAGTTAATCTAGAAAAAGCGTGAAACTATCCTAGATTGAACATGTGGGCATGTGTGGGCCCGTTACAAACCTTTTAAACTCTCCTAGTTTTCTGATCTAAGAAAGCAGAAATTAAAACGCTATTCTAGCTTTGTTGACATGTGGGCATGTATGGGCCCGTTACAAAAATGCTTTTGAAAAATGAAACTAAGAGGGGTCTCAAAAAGAGTCGTTGTCCTCTCCTAAAAGTTTTGAAATTTTTTGTTAAAGGGAGATGAGATCGTTTTCGCAATCTTTTTCTGATTCTCAAGGTCGCCTGAGGGCGCAAGAGAAGAGCATACTCAAGGTTTGTTACTTGCGAATTCTAGTCCCGAATGTGAGTTTAGATGTGATTTGATGTTCCACTTAAATTATGAATCAAAACAAGCCATCCACGTGGCAGAAAGCAAAATAAGGGAAAAATGATTTTAATCCTCCTAAGTGCCTATGTTTGACTATCCCCTTTATAAGTTGAGGGGTCTAAGTGGTGCAGTATTTAGAGCATGCATACATCATTTTTGAAAAGGAAACTGACTTTCCCCACATCAAAACCTTACAATGAAAAATTTTTTGGTCAAATGTGCGGCTGTTAGCATGGATAGGTGCGCGTATGCGCGCGGACTGTATCAAAAAACTAGAGCGCATGCGCGCGTCTGTGGGGTGCGATACCCGCACGTTTGAGAAAAATCACCGATCCCCTCGATTCTGCTGTGAATCGACCGGGTAATAGGTCGGTGAAAGCCGGTTTGAATCCCTGCAAGTTAAAAACAACAAAAGGAAAGCGAATTAAACCCAATTGAGAGAGAATTTGATACCTTAACTCCCCAGTGGAGTCGCCAGTCTGTTTGTGCTCGAATCATCGCCGGGTGAGCAAAAATGGGAGCACTAGCATGCCCTGTTGGGCTTGGCAAGGCAGAACATGATGCTGTGGAGCAAAAAGGGGTAACAGAAAACAAAATTTAAATACGATCTAACTAACAGCTGAAAGCAAATAACAATTCGAAAATAAACAAAAACGTCAAATATGAAACAAGGGAGTCATCAATGGTTTCAAGACTTGATCTATTAGCGAAACCAGAGCACACGCTGAAGACAGAGATAGGGGTTCCCTCTCCCTCCAGCGGAAGGTCCTTCGGAGCCCTCAACACAATGCTTAGGCCGCTGATGGATTGCTTGTCAAAGACTGAGCTATGAATCATCTGGACAGCGTAACACTGCTTTGAATTCTCTGCTAAAACAATGAGTCTCCACGGCTATTTATAGCATTTTCCAGGCGGTCACATAACCAACTTCCGGTGTAAACACGGACCTGTTTAGGGTTCACTCAAGCCATTAATTCGTCGAATTTGCAGAGCCGACCCTGATCTGAAGGTCAAATCATCTTGGGGGCTGGTCCATTGGTGGTCGGGAGGCTGACTTAAGCAATTAATGCACCGTATTAGCAAATGCGCGGCTTTTTGTGTTGACAGGCGTGCGTCGGGGCGCGCATGCGCCAGAAACACGTTTTTGTCCCACGCATATGCGCGCGCACCAAGCTGCTGTAAAGTGCCCTTCAATTTTTGGTTACTTTGTATAGTTTTTGACCCTTTTGGAATGCTGTGAACTTAATTCAGTGCCATGAATGACTTCATTGTTGTTTTGATGATGTGGAGTTCTTGTCGCCATGTGCAGACGAAATTTCAGTGATAACACATGGTGTCTCGCAGCTGGGACCAATCCTACTCTCACCAACCAATCGACATCATGCACAAAGCTTACCTACAACCACATAAAATAGTCCTACGTCATCCACATGGACCATCAACAACATCAAAAAAGACAATTTTTACACCTGTCAACCTTGCCTTCAAGGCACGGTTGTTTAACCCTCAGGCACGCACACGTGCGTTCCTGTTCACCCTACAGGCGCACACGTGTGTGCGACTGTTCACTACATAGGCGCGCTCTCAGGCATGCCTGTTCACTACACAGGCGCGCTCTCAAGAACGCCTATTCACTGTATAGGCGCGCACATGTGCGCGCCTGTTCAGCTGATAGGAGCTCACATAGTGTGCGCCCTCTACCCCCTTATGGGTGCTCCCATGCGTGCCTATCTGGTGGACAGGTGTGCACGTGTGCATGCCTACTTCCCGATCGCCCACGCACGTAGGGCCCACACTCATCAAACCCTTTGTATGGCCCTCTGTATAGCCCCTGCCCAAAAATGAAACCCTAATTCTATGTAGGATGATCAGACCACTAACCTGAAGCTCATTGGTCCTCGATCAGATGCCTCATCCTCCTAGAATCTCCAAATCTCCTCTGAATGCTTCTCGTCCAGTCACTATAGCAACAAGTACAAATGAGGTGGCAATGTGGGCCCTACAGCTATATATAGGCGTTTTTGCCAAACTTCCACTCACCATTCCGGGAGCTTCGGGCGTCCATTTATTAATCCATCTTCAGCCAGGGGATCAACATCCCGTCATCTACATCATGACAGTCACTAGGCCTCTTTTCATCCTGAGCCCTTGGGATGCCATTTTTCATACCCTGATCAGGTACGCATGCGCATATTCACAATTATCAAATACATGTTCATATATTCGATTCTCATCAGATATTGTTCACGTCGGGTATTTGGTTTTCATGTGTGCAGGTACTTGGTCATCATACATCAACACAACCCCTTTAGGTATATACTCAGCACTGGCATGTAGTCATTCCCTTTGAGTCTCACTTACATTTCTAGTCACACCCTCTGACATTTGCCTCTAGGATCCCCATTTCCAACTCTTCAGTACCCACACCTCCATTTGCATCTTCGGTACTGTCACCCAGTAGCACTCTTACCCACATGAGTTGTCCCATTCATAGCACCCTTTTGTGCTTTTGACACTCAGGTTTTTTTTCAAAACCCTTTAGGGATGGGAGTCCTGATGGTCTTACATCATGTCGCGAATCAGCCGCATACGCCTTCTCCTCATTTTGCTAGCTTTCCCAACGAACTCCCATATTATCTCTCCACTGTTCTATTTTTGGACTGCACCTCCGCAGTAGCATGAACCCTCCATTTCATCCACAATCTGTTTGCCCATCTGTAAATTTCCCTTCATTTCACCTACCTCATACAGAAACCCACCCATGGGGCCCCCAACCTCCATCAGTTCTCCGAGCAAATTTTTCCCTACCCGGGCCAACCATATCACACTGGGGCACCCATTTTTGTATTTGTACACTTCTCCCAAATTATTCGTTATTTATAGTACAAATGCCTTTGTTTCCAGCAGTTACACTACCTTTTTGTCGTCACCTTTGACGACCTTCTTCCCTTTTTGGCCAAACACAACCCATGTCACCCTTGGTTGAGGCACTACTTATCATCCACCATTGATGACATCATCCATATCTTCAGAGAACCCCACAGGCCACTTACCTCTGCCCTCTGAGTTTGTTCACCTTGTCCCGCCTCTGGCACAACTTACCCCTTGTCTTGTTGTCCCCCTGACAGTCGACCTCGTTGAACGATTGCGGCCACTTTTATCTCAAATACACTCCAACCAAGGGCAGTCTTGAGTCTTCCTACATATTGACTTCATCCATGTACCTCATCCACTTCCTAACCTCACCTAGTAGATTTCACGAAGCCATTTGCTTCTGGGAGTTGCATCCCCCTTTTTTGTCGACATCAGCACAATTTTCCAGAAGGGCGACAGTATCTTGATTCTCACTACCCATCCAATGAAAGATCTCGGATGGCATAGGGAGAAACACAATTGCTCCCTGTTGTCATTGACCCCCATAACATTCGACGTCAACACTTTCTCATGTTACGATGGGTCTTACTTTGCGCCTATTGTAGTTAGTTCTTTTACTTGCCAAAGACCTCTGAACTTGGTTGGGCTATCAATGCCCACAGAATCCGTGATACATCTTACAACTGTCACTGCCTACTATTCAGAGTATGTTCATCCACAGAATTGTGTTATGCCTTTATCATGACCACCCCCGAGGGTGATGCAGTTGTCTACACCAACACGTCATTCCTCCTTTTTGAGTTACATGAAATGAGCATGGGGCATGCCCACCTCTTTGTACATAGTTTCCTTTTTTACACACGTCATGGAAGGTTGGGTTTTACGGGTTCTTTTTTCCCTCCAACGGATCGCTCTAGACAATCCCACTATTGCTCTCTCTTACAACAACACTCTCAGTAGAAGAAACATTGATGAATTTCGGCTATACCTATGCTCCTAACCTCATCCATCAGGGGGCATCTGTTATCACTGAAATTTCGTCCACAAATGGTTACAAGAATTAAGCATCGTCAAACAGTTATGAAGTCATCCATGGACCTGAATTAACACAAAAGAATTCATAAAGGGTCAAAAACTATACAAATAGTGAAAAAATGAAGGGCGCTATGAAGACATTGGGCGCGCGCTCACATGCGCAAAACAGAAACACCAGACTCACGCACATGCGCACAATGCGCGACTATTATCGCAAAAGTCCATGCACCTCAGAAACGGTGCATTTATGAGAGTGGTCGGCTTCCCACCCACTTCTATTTCATCTCCCAAGCCGATTTGACACTCAAATCTAGACTGGATTCGACTGGATGGCTGGTCAAAGACCTAGAAATGCCCTAATTAGCCTCTTTACACACTACAAACTAGTTGAACAATAGCTCAAAGGAATGCTATAAAAAATCCATGGATACACTTCATTTTTCAAGGAATTCAAAGAAAAGTTATGTTGCTATTATTCTCTTAAGGACTCTTCTATCCTTGCCAAGAGTATACTTGCATCATTGCATTGGGAAATCCATCTCACCCCTTGAGTGGATTAGCAAAGAATTCTTTCACCATTTTCATTTTCATTTTCAAAGTTGTAAGAAGATATTGCTTATGGGGGTCCAAGAGCCCTCCTTTGGAGGAAGAAGCGAATCATAGTCCCCTTGCTTCTCGGTGTTTTCTTTCACTAATATCAGCCTTATCATTGGTGTCATGGGTCTCATTATTCTTTTTCTCTCTATGTCCCTATGCTTATAAATTTAGTTGTTGTTTTATTTCTTAGTTTAATTCTTAGTTGTTGTTTTATATTTCTTTTTCTAACCCTTTTCCTTGCAGCTATCCTACTCAGCAAACCCAACTGAGCTTGCAAGAAACTCTATTTTTCTCACTAAGGTGATGAAAGAGGTGCAATAGATGGTCCTGATCCTCTCGCAAATTTTCCGCTCGCGAGGTCGAAAGACTTCCCTCTATGACTCCTGATGCCCGAATCCCCGATATGGGCAATCTCGCAACACGCGTCCGCTCTCAGACGAACGGCTCAGATTTCCTCAGGACTTCACTACTCGCGAAGTCAAGATGCTCGCCTGTATGAGTCCTGGTGCTTGAATATCTAAAATGGATGATTTTGTGACACGCGTCCTCCCATAGACGAACAACTCAGATTCTTTCACCCCTTCGAAACTTTCGAGACAAAAGTCTCGACCTCCTATCCGCCGATATGCCGAAATGCCGAAATTCTGACACATCGTTAATGCAGGTCCCACAATGGAACTTCCTGCCTTTTTGGAGTTTTGAACTTCGTGACTTTGCGAGTCTTGATGCTAATCTTTGCATTCTTCAACCCATGAAACCCCAAAATGATGAAATCCTGATACAAACTCCTTCTCGGGACTTTCGCTCCTGCGGTTCTTCGCGTGAGTTTTAAACCTCGTGCAACTCTCTCCATATCCAACGTCTGCTGGTGGTTTAGACCAAGATCTGACAGATCAGACATTTCTCTCCATTTCTCCGTTCCTAAGATACCTGGACATGATTCCACGGTCCAGATCCTTTCACGGACCTTGGGGATCTACGGTCCCAATTTCTTCACTACTCGTGAAGATAAAGGAAAAAGGGTTAAGGCATTTAACACCCTTGTTTACTCCTTCCATCTAATGGTCGTGAATGACTGCAGACCTTCCGACAGGTTCTCATCCATTGATCGATACTTATTTCTTGAATCCTCAAGGGATTCTGTGACTTCTGCACCTCTGCAAAGTCTTTGCACACAAAGTGCTACCTCTTCTGAGCTTTTCAAAAAGGGTGTCTCTATGGAAGATTTATCCAGGGTATCACCTGAGACAGATAAGGGTATAGATTTCTCAAGAAATGACTTAAATTATGAATATATTCACTGTGCATAAGTACATATAAATCTATTTATAAACATAAGCCATACGTGGACCTTCCATTATAAGCATGCAACCACCATTTCTAAATCAAAACTCTACACAAGAAGTATTATACTCAAACCATTCATAAAACTTCACAGACTAAGAGAATATATGTCACCATATAATTTTCATGATGCAAGATGTAAAACACTTATCAGAATAACACCAGAAGTGAGAGCAACAGCTGAGAGGGGTGCTCGTTTCCACCCAACCATAGGCTCAGCGATTCCGATAGGATTTACCACTAGCCACCCCCGAGCTGAGACCACGATGCTGCGAGACTACATCCTTGTTTTCTAATGACTGAGAATAAGGGTTACTCTCCCCCTTCCCTGCTATCACTCACTCTGTATTTTCCAGAGTTCTCTTCCTTCCCTTGTGTCTGCCCCCTTCTCGCTTCTCCCTCACACCTTTTTCCTCTTGCGAGGTTGCATGTGGCATGATTTTCCTCACATTGGTCAGGCTTGACAGCTCTACGGATGGGCAATTCAGCCCCCCCATCCCTCATTACTCATGAGGAGCCATCTACCTACCAATCCTGGCGAGTCATTTAATTCAGGGCCAGCGAGCCGTTCTTGGTTCTCCAGGCCAGTGAAGTCCAAATACGGTATTGGTTTTCAGTGGAAGTTAACGCCACCTCTCTAGGTGCCTTCCACCACCTTTCTTCAGCCATCGTGTTCTCTTTTTCAACACCTTCCCCTCTCAGTAGTCCTGCAATACACATACACACACACATATATATATATATATATATATATTAGTATTTACATTCATCGACCTTTTCCATAAGGTTCATTCACATCACACATTCACATTTTTTAGTTTTCCACAGTTCTTGGCCAGTATAGTTATTTTTACAGACTGGGGGAAATAGGGTGGTACAATTCCCTTCCCCTTAAAGGAACATCATCCTCGATGTTCTTATCTATCAACATGACATGCATGTACAGAAGTAACCAAAATCGGATATGCTTATCTCATGGCATCCTCCATTTCCCATGTAGCCTCACCTGGGCCAAAATGTTTCCACTCCACCTTGACTTGTGCAATGGTTCAGTTCCAGAGCGGGGTTTCCTCTCTGTCCAGTGTGCATTGGGGTTCTGGTAGAAATTCTCCCTTCAGTTCCACATGAATCACAGACCAATCAATTATATGGTTAGCATCATGTACATATTTCTTCAATAATGAGACATGGAAAACATTATGTGCTTTTACTGTGGGAGGAAGTGCTAGCCTATAGGCTACAAGTCCCACTCTATCTAGAACCTCAAAGGGTCCACAATACTGAGGTGACAACTTGGCACAAGCTCCCATCTTTAGCAAACTCTTCCTGGGCCTAACTCTGAGATATACATGATCTCCCGCTTTGAACTCTCTTGGAGTTCTCTTTTGGTCGGCATAACGTTTCTGTCGGTTCTGACTGACCTTCAGGTTTTGTTTTATCTGAGTCACCTATTGTTCCATTTATTTCAACATGTCGGGTCCAAAAGAAATCCTGTTTATGGGATTACTCTAGCTGACTTGAGTGCTACACGGTCTACCATAGAGGACTTCGAAGGGACTCATCTTTAAGGATGCTTGGTAGTTGTTGTTGTAGGCGAATTCTACCAGTGTCAGGTAGTCTTCCCACTTCTTAGGTTGATGCATTACATGCATCCTTAACATATCTTCTAGTATTTGATTCACTATTTTTGTTTGTCCATTGGTTTGAGGGTGATAGGTGGTGCTAAACAACAATTTTGTCTCTAAACCAGCCATCAATGATTTCCAAAAGTTGGAAGTAAATTTCATGTCTCTGTCAGACACAATCTCTTTCGGCATACCATGCAGTTTGAATATCTCTTTCATGAATACCTGGGCGATATTGATTGCCTTGCAGGTCAACTTGATGGGGATGAAGTGAGCAGACTTACTCAATTTATCCACCAACACCATAATGGCATCATTCTGTTTGGTTGAGGTTGGTAATCCAGTGATGAAATCCATGGAGATGGTTTCTCATTTCCATTCTGGGATTGGTAAAGGTTGCAATAATCCTGCTGGGTGTCGATGTTCTGCTTTAACCTGTTGGCACTCTATGCATTTGGCTAAGTACTCGGCTATGTATTTCTTCAATCTAGGCCAATAAATTATTTTCTGGTGGCAGCGATCATCTTATGGTATCCTGGATGACCAGTATAGGGTCTTTTATGTATTTCATCCATAATGAACCTCTACAAGTCGTCACACGATGGAATATAAAATTTGTTTCTATAAGTGAGAAGACCTTCTTTAGTCATCTGATAGCCTTCATATTTTACTCTGGTGGATTCTTGTTGTAGGTACATGTTCATGGTCTAGATGAAGGGATATGTTTCTTATGCATTTATGATTCTTTCTTTGACATCTATCTCGTAGGTTCTCACTGCTGCCAGGTGAATTGTTTTCATACTTCTGCTAAGGGCATCGACCACCCTATTTTCCTTTCCTTTAATGTGTTTGATTTCAAAATCAAACTCGCTAAGGAGGGACATCCACCTAGCTTGTCTAACATTGAGCCTTGGTTGATTAAACAGGTATCACAATCCACAATGATCTGTCATAAGTACAAATTTTATTCCCAGGAGGTAATGCCTCCACATTTTCAATGCATGCACTATGGCAGCCAGCACTAGATCATGGGTCACATAGTTGACTTCGTGTTCATTCAATTTTCAGCATTCGTAGTAGATCACACTTCCTCCCTACATAAGGAATCCTTCGATCCCTTCCTTATAGGCATCTGTGCACATGAGGAAGTCATCTTCTGGATCGACGATCTTTAGCACGGGCGCATGGGTTAGTAGATGTTTCAGAGTTTGAAATCTTTCTTCACATTTATGTGTCCATAGGAAATTTGTCCCCTTCTTCTGGAGGGCAATGATTGGACAACCAATATTGGAGAATCCTTTTATAAATCTCCTATAGTATCCTGCTAATCCCATAAAGGATTTGATGTCCGAAACATCCTTTGGGGTAGGCCATTCCATGATAGACCTGATTTTTTCAGGGTCTACCGCTACTCCTTCTTCGGAGAGAACATGGCCTAAGTAATGTATTTGCTTTTGGAAGAATTCACATTTGTTGAATTTGGCATAGAGATGATGTTCTCTTAGCACTTGCAGCACAAGTCTAAGATTCTCTTCATGCTCTTTTCTATTCTTGGAGTAAATTAATATATCGTCAATAAAAACAAGTACAAATTTGTCTAGGAATTTGCTGAGTACATTGTTCATCAGGAACATAAAAGTGGCAGGGGAATTGGTCAACCCAAATGGCACCACCAAAAACTCATAATGATCATACCTCATTCAGAAGGTAGTTTTATGGATCTCTTCACCCTTGATTTGGACTTGATGGTATCTTGACCTCAAATCAATCTTTGAGAAAATAGACGCACCCCCCAATTGATCAAACAAGTCATCGATCTTGGGTAAGGGGTACTTGTTATTTATGGTTACCTTATTGAGTTGCCTATAATACATATAGAGTCTAAGGGTACCATCCTTCTTTTTCATGAACAGGATTGGTGCCCCCCATGGAGACACTCTAGGACAAATATAGCCCTTATCCATCATTTCTTTTAATTGCAACTTGAGTTCAACTAACTTGGGTGTGCTCATCTGGTAGGGTGTCCTAGACACTGGCACTGCTCCCGATGCAAGTTCTATCGAGAGGTCTACGTCCCTTCTCGTAGGTATACCTAGTACCTCTTCTGGAAAGACAACTCTGTATTCTCTCAGGATAGGGTGATCGTCAGGGCTTGGTTTGTCATCTTCAATTGTTTTCAACACCTGTATTGCATATAGGGTACATCCCTTCCGACAATACTTTCTCATTTGCAGAGATGATATTTGTCTCACCGAGACAGGTTTTCGGATCCCTTGAAGGGTTATCCTCTTCCATTCCTTACTTACACACTCTAAGGTCTTATGGTAACAGTCCAATCTGGCTTTATGGGAAGCTATCCAATCCATACCAATCAATAGATCATATAATCCCAGAAGTAATATGTTAAGGGTTTCTTGGGTGGGGAATTCACCCAACGTTAATTGGCAGGCTGGTATGACCTCTGCTATCCTCCTTTTGGTGCTAGTGGCTAACTGTACCAACCATGGCTTGGTATGTTTTTGTGGTTGTAGTTTACACTTGTCAACAACTTTAAGGGCTATATAACTCAAATTTGAACTAGGGTCAATTAAAACATACACTAGATGGTTGGAAATCATACCTTCTATTTCCACTACTGAAGCTTGGTGGTCGTCTTAGTTATTATCCAAGGCTGCATAAATTTTTGGCACACTCCTAGCCACATCATTGATGGTAGTAGCTTCATGCATGTTATAAATTCTCCGATTATTATATTGTCGGTGTGGGAAATCTCTCAGGAGATGTTCTTCTCTACAACCCCAACATATCAAAGGTTCTCTCTTTGGGTTATCATTCTTCACTGATATGGGTCCAGAATTTTTATTTCTGCTCAAGGAGGGAAAATTTTGTTGGTGCATACTCCGGGCTGGAAAGTTCATTCTTGGGTTCTTCTTGTAGTTCTTAAATCCTGGGGATTTAATTCCCCTTTTCTGAAATCTTGAACTATTCTTCTGTTTCCATCCTTCACGAGGTTCTGCTTGATGCCCAAACTGTTCATGACAATAGGTTTCCTTTAGAATAGTGTCTTCTAGAGTCTTTGGCTCATCAAATTCAATTCTATTCCAATAGTCCTTAGGTAGTCCACTTATGAAGTGTTGCACCTTTGCCTTTTCCACCTTGATATAGGGTACATACCTCAACAAATCGAGGAATTTGTTGACATATTATTCTATAGTAAGTTGTCCCAGTTTGAGTTCATAAAACTCTTTAGTCTTTTCGTCGAAATATTTTTCCAGCAGATACTTCTTCCGGAAGTATTTCTCAAACCATTCCCAAGACAAGGCCTCTTCATGAACCCCTTTCATATTCTTAAGGTCTTCCCACCAAATGGAAGCCTTTCCGTTCAATTTGAAGGTGGCCACTCGGGCCTTCATATTTTATGAAAAGTCATGGACTCTGAAATACTTCTTTAGTCCAAGCAGCTAGGCCTCTGCTTCGTCTCCCTTCTTTATTTCACCATCGAAGGAGGGTGGTTTAGCCTTTATGAATTCTTCAAATTTTCAACCTTTGGAAGACTTCTTCTTCTTCTATTTTCTTCGGGGATAGGAACTGGTTCTACTGCTAGAAGAGCCCTCTGAATTGCCAACTTCCTTCTCAGAGGAATCATCTGACGCTTGTCCTTTACCTCTGGGGTGGACCTTTTTCGAGGTGCTCCTTTCAGTGTGGCCACTGATATGACCACGTTTTTGAGTTTCAGGTTCATGTTGCATTTGTCTTTGTAGATCGGATAAACTCTGCAGTAAAACTGCGTTAATTTCTGTTTTCTTTTCTTGTTCTTTCATCATCCTTTCATTGTCAGCCTTCCAGCTTTGTAGTTCGACCATGAGACTCCTCATAGTCTCGGCTAGATATGGAGGGGTCCCTTCTGCCCTCCTTTCATCAGACTCTTCATCTCTATTGTGGGAGCCTTCTCTAACTTCATGGTGAGTCACCATACTATGTGTTGATAACTTTCTGCGGTTGATCTTCTGTGTGTGTGCAAAAGGAAAAATGTTGGTTGTTAGTCAATATTTATATTTATTTATAACCAGTACATAATTTATATTTTCACATGTACACACACACAATAGGAGTTTTTCATTCTAAACTTCTTCTTTTGATTAAGAAGGTTAAGATAGGGGGTTACTCTTTTTAAGAGTGTTCCGAATGGAGCTTATGTGCAACTCGTTCATGAGCCCAAGAAGGCCAAGTATTGTAACCATGCTCTGATACCAATTTGTAACACACCCACTATGACATAATAAAAATTTTGCTTTTCCTCAATGGAAAGAATCGCAGAAGTCCTACGGGGGCCTAGCATAGGCTAGTTCTTCCCTATTCATCTCCCTGTGATCGTGGTTTAGGACCATAGGCCAAACAGGCCAGGTTCCTTTTTGTGTTTTGCAACCCAGCGATACAAGTGAGTCCAATCTTAAAGGTAGAATGGCAAGTGGGCTCCAGAATGAAACCCTGGCTGTAGATCTCGGCGTGCAGATTCTGGTCATCCAAATCTACCCACCGCTTAATGACAAAGAACTAGCTCCATTTCTTTAGTCCCTATATCGATAGGACTAGATATGCGCTTAAATGAAAGCGTCTTTCACAACTCGCGATCTCGTGAGTCGTGAGTCAAAGACCCTCGAATTTTCTTCACCAATCGTTGATACTCAAGATTTTGATATGGTATGGCCCCTCCTTATTAGCGCTCTCCACGCGTGACCACCACCTAGGGCTAACTACTAGCCTTGCTCGCAACTTGCAAGTTCATGAGTTGAAAGGTTGAACCTCTGGGCCCTTCTTTTACAAAATCTCGAGACGCGAAAGTCAAAGAAGGTTTGACTCCTTCCGGGCTTCTCAGAACTCGCAACTTCGCAACTTGAGTTGTTGGGCCTTTGTGATCCTTTCTTACGAGAACTCGAAGTACAAGAAGTCAACAGGATGTTGAATCTCGTTTCAAACGACACGTGTCCACCATCTGTCACCACTTCTTCCTCTCTCTGGGCATGTCATCGTCACACCACCTGTCAACCACGTGGGTCCCACCAAGCAGACGTGCCATGTGTTGGACAAGCTCTCGCAACTCGCAAGCTCGGGACTTCTACAGTCAAAACCGATTCCCCTCAACCTCCAAGACCCCGATATGCGATATGGGGAGGAGGTCCTGACTCAATGGTTTCTCCTACTTCTCGCTATTCAGGAATTCGCGACTCCAAGGGTTTGGTCTTCCACCTCCAAACTCATGAATTCCCAATACGCGATGTATCGAGACATCAGATCCCACGACTGTCCTTCCTCTTTGATCAATGGCCTAGATCACATCGCGATCTTGCGACTCGGGACTTTGTGAATCCAAGAGCCTGGTCTTCCATCTCCAAACTCACGAATCCCTGATACACAAAATGGTCAGACCTCTGCCACCTGTCCTCCAACATGGATGGTCCTAATCGTCTCGCAACTTCTCCGCTCGCGAGGTTGAAAGAATTCCCTCTATGACTCCCGATGTCTGAATCCCCAATATGGGTGATCTCGCGACATGCATCTGCTTTTAGACGAACAACTTAGATTTCCTTGGGACTTCACTACTCGTGAAGTCAAGATTCTCGCCTTAGTGAGTCCCGGTGCTCGAATCTCCGAAATGGATGATTTTGTGACACACGTCCTCTCGCAAATGGACAACTCAGATTCTTTCACCCCTTCAGGACTTTTGGGACAAAATTATCGACCTCCTATCCGCCAATATGCCTAAATGCCAAAATTCTGACACGTCGTCAATGCGGGTCCCACAACAGAACTTCCCACCTTTTTGGAGTTTCGGACTTCGCGACTTCACGAGTCCTGATGCTAAGCTTTGGGTTCTTCAACCCACGAAACCCCAAAATGCCAAAATCATGATACGAACTCCTTGTTGGGACTTTCACTTCTGTTGTTCTTCGCGTGAGGTTTAAACCTCATGCAACTGTCGACAGATCCAACGTCTGTTGGTGGTTTAGACCAAGATCTGATGGCTCAAACCTATCTCTCCATTTCACTATTCCTAAGTTGTCTGGACACGAATCCATGATCCAGATCCTTTCATGGACCTTAGGGATCCACGGTCCCGATTTATTTGCTACTCACAAAGATAAAGGAAAAAGGGTTAAGGCATTTAATGCCCTTGTTTAATCCTTCCATCTAACGGTCGTGAATGACCACAAAACTTCCTATAGGTTCTCATCCATTGATTGATACTTATTCTTCGAATCCTCAAGGGATTCTGCGACTTCTGCACCTCTGCAAAGTCTTTGCACACAAAGTGCTACCTCTTCTGAGCTTGTCAAAAAGGGTGTCTCTATGGGAGATTTATCCAAGGTATCACCTGAGATGGATAAGGGTATAGATTTCCCGAGAAACGACTTAAATTCTGAATTGATTCACTGTGCGTAAGTACATATAAATCTATTTATAAACATAAGCCATACGTGGCCCTTCCATTATAAGAATGCAACCACCATTTCTGAATCAAAACACTACACAGGTAGTATTATACTCAAACCATTCATAAAAATGCACAGACTAAGCGCATATATGTCACCATATAATTTTCATGATGCAAGATGTAAAACACTTATTAGAATAACACCAGAAGTGAGTGCAACTGCTGAGAGGGGTGCTCATTTTCGCCCAACCATAGGCTCACCGATTCTGATAGGATTTACCACTAGCCACCCTCGAGCTGAGACCACGATGTTGCAAGACTGCGTCTCTATTTTCCACTGACTGAGAAAGAAGGTTACTCTCCCCCTTCCCTACTATCACTCACTCTGTATTTTCTAGAGTCCTCTTCCTTCCCTCGCATCTGCCGCCTTCTCGCTTCTCCGTCACGCCTTTTTCCTCTTGCAAGGTTGTGTGTGGCACGATTTTCCTCACACTAGTCAGGCTTGATGGCTCTACGGATGGGCGGTTCACCCCCCCGCCCCATCCCTCATTACTCATGAGGAGCCGTCTACCTACCAATCCTAGCGAGTCATTTAATTCGGGGCCAGCGAGCCGCTCTTGGTTCTCCGGGCCAGTGAAGTCCAAATACGGTATTGGTTTTTGGTGGAAGTTAACGGCACCTTTCCAGGTGCCTTCCACCACCTTTCTTCAGCCATCGTGGTCTCTTTTTGAGCACCTTCCCTTCACAACATTCCTACAATACACACACACACACACATATATATATATATATATATATTATTATTTACATTCATCGACCTTTTCCACAAGGTCCATTCACATCACGCATTCACATTTTTGAGTTTTCCATAGTTCTTGGCCAGTCTAGTTATTTTTACAGACTAGGGGAAACAAGGTGTTACACTGATCCACCCCCCCCTCTCATTAATCCAACATTATTACCCCCCTCTCTCTTTTACCTATCTCCCACCCTTTATCTCTCTCCTCATTGTTAGTCGCAGTTTCACTCTCTCTCTATTCTCCTCTTTCTCCCTCTACCACCCCTTTCTATCTCCCTCTGTATCCCACCCTCCTCTTACTCTATCTCTACCCCCCCATTCTATGTCTCCCTATCCCCCGCCCTCCTATCACTCTCCCTCTCTCTACCCCCCTCTCTATCTCCCTCTCCCTCCCTCTCACACTCTCTCTCTACCCATCCTCATTTTATTTCTCTCTCCCCTTCTCACACTCTCTCTCCCTACCCCCCTCCATCTCTCTCTACCCCTCCCTCTCTCTCTCCCCCCTCCTTCCCACTTTATTTCCTCTCTCTCTCCTATATATACCCCTCTCACCTACATTTACCTCTATGTCTTCCTCTCTCTCCCTATCACACTCCAAAACACACACTCTCTCTACCACCCTTCTATTCCTTCATATCTCTCCCTTCCACACCCTCAGAAACTTTCTTTCTATCCACCTCTATTCCTTCCTATATCTATTTCCCACACTCTCCCACACTCTCTTTCTACCTCCCCTCTTTTTCTTCCTCTCTATCCCTCTCACACTCTTACACACTAGCAAGTTTGGTACATTACAAGGTAATTCATGGAAAATAAAGACATGACCTTGACCTAGACATGGTAATACCTAGAGACATCAATACCTATAGATGGAAAGGAATCGAAAGAACTAGACCTATACCTAGACCTAGACCTAAACCTATAACTAGACGTATACAATGACCTAGACATAGACCTTGTCTTTCCATGTATCACACTCACACAACCACTCCCTCTCTATCTCCCCCATATTCTACTCTCTTCCTATCTGTCTCCCCATATCTCTCTCTCCCACTCCCTCCCTCTCTCTTTATCTCTCTCCCCCTTCCTCTTCCTCTTTCTCCCTCCCTCCCCCTATACCCCACCCCTCTCTCTATCACCTCTTTATCTCTTTCTCCTCTTTGTTATTCTCACTCTCACTCTCTTTCTCTCTACCTCTCTTTATATCTCCCTCATTATACCTCCCTCTCTATCTCTATCCATCTCACTATTGACCTCTCTTCTTCTCTTGTTGGATCTCTCCCTCACTCCCCTTATTTCTCAAATCCATATCTCTCTACCTTATCCCTATATCTCTTCATATCAATATAAATCTTTATTTCACTCTTGTTGGATCTTTTTGTCCCTCCTCTTATCCCCCTCTCTCACACCCTCTCTTGCTTTCATGTACACCTCTCTCCCCCTTGTTATTGGATAAATCGGTAAATGTGGACATAAACTAATCTCCCTAGATCCACCTAGATCTATAACAAAACAAGACAGAATATGGTGCTTTCCCTAGTCTCTAATCATCGGATTTACTACTAAACAAAAGACGAGAGACATACCTTTAAGTGTCTCTTCCTTATTTCTTTGTTGTTCATGTTTCGCTCTAGTGCACTTGTGATACTGATCCTAGAGTGAGACACAAACCAACCAAAGTGAAATAAGTAAAGTATATTCAATGACAACCTATGCATAAGATCAAGGAATTATGCAATAAAATAAACATAATTCTATGGGGAAGAAGCATGCCACTGTATTATATTAAATAATAGGAAGAGAGATTACAACCGGATGCCTTGATGTTGTAAGGTTCCTTCCAACAGTTCCTTTCTTCCCACACACTTCTTTCTCCAAGGATTCTGAGACCATAGATATGATAGTTACTCACAATCTATGTTAACAAAGAAAAATGCAAAGTCACTCTAATCAAGCCAACAATTCCAAGCCAAATTTCCAATCTAGCTTTCTCCATGAGAGCTCATATCCTTTTATAATATGAAGAGGATAAGGTGTGTAGGTTAGGATGATCCCACTAAATCATGAAAGAGAGTAAGATCCAAACCATTTGGAAGCCACCTCACTATAGAAGTTTCTCCTTCTAGAAGCATCGAGGAAATGCTCGTTTTTCCCACGTATGAAGGTCATCACACCCTAGATATAGTGCGTACTATGGAAACTCCACACCCTAGCTATAGAGCAAGGTGTGAAAATCAAGCATTTTGGCACCCTGTGTATAGTGCAACCCGCGGAAATCCTCCAAAATAGGGTTTTTACAAAGAAAAATACAACTTCTTCTCTCAGGGAAAGTTCTTCTCCCTTCTTTCTTCAGGAATTTAGGCTATTGATCCTTCTGAAGACAAAGGATAGGTTAACATCATTAATGGTCATAAGGGTGACAAAAATAATGTGTAACAGAGAGCCCCCCAAAGTATGAAGTTAGAACAAAGTGATAGCTGAAATACTTTGTCGAGTGTGTGTAGGGAACAAGGAACACGTCAGTTGGAAACCTGCCAACAAATAAGGAAATATAGTGCAATAACATATCATCACTGAGGTAGGCATTCCCATACTCATAATAAAAATGACTCAAATCATAAATGTCAACATGCGAAGATCCATGTCAAGTAAGACAGGGAATGGCCACCAAACATACATTATGGATCCATGCAAATATGACTCAAATCTTAACATAGCCACCAAAATTACACTATGGATCTATGTGTTAAACACTCAAATTTGAACATATCCACGAGACATACAATGTGGATCTATGCACTAGTAGAATCTGAATATACTCCAACACAACCTGAATCTGTAAGAAAAGACCCAGGGTCTTCATCTCCACCACTTTATAGTATGAATCTAACCATGCGATTACAAGTGCTGAAGTTGAACATGGTAGAAACCACTTGATTAATGGTCATTAGTGTATACTGTTAAAAAGTGCGAGGGAAATCACCATTAATGTCAATGAATCCCAAGGTACTCTAGTACAATCCGACGAATGTGAATTAATGAGTTGAAGTCAAACACTTGGAAAAATCTCCTGATTAGAGGTCAATAATGAAAACCCATTGTTGAAAGTGAGGAAACTTTCCATTGAGGCATGCAAGTTCAAAGGTACCAATTAGTTTCTAAGTCTAATTTATGGATAAAGAGTTGAATTCGACAGGAAAAGACTCGTCACAGGAGGGCCTTAATTTATCCCCCATCAATGACATGAAACGGGTAACAAGATTTGAAGTAGATGAGAGTAACTAGTAACTCAGGACTGACTCAGAGATGGCCGACACAATATAAGGCTTAAGGACTGCAGAAATGGCTGACGCAATATAAGGATTTATGGGTTGAACTTCTTTTTGAACATATTGACGACCCAACAATTGTCTTGTAAAAACTGATTCAACAATAGGGATCATAGACCAATTTGTAATCTTATAAAGGAGTATGATCAAGAGACAAGAGGATTTTCCAACCCAGACACAAAGAAAATGAAAGGGTGTCATGTTCAGAAGCAACTCTTCCATAGAATAGAGGTTTAGATACATTTCTTTCTCAATTTCCCCCCCACCATTTCTGGCGAGTACCTCTTTATTTTTACACAAGCTTGAGGAGGATAACATATGCTTGAATTTTAATCTCATCCTTCGGATGAGTCCCTCGGAGTATGTTTAACAAACCCTAGGAAGGAGTGGTTCAGTCCCATATGGGTCTTTTGATGTTTTTTTTACGAGTCCAAAGAAAGAAAACTCATGGGTTTTTCATGTTTAGAGAGTCTGAAAAACAATTAAAGAGAACTCTATCATTTCCTTTTTTGTAAAGTAGTTCGATGAGATTGAAAAAATGATAAACTAGCACCCATCAAATGTTTTCTTCAAATACTTTTACAAGTGTGAAAAGAACAAGGTCACTCGACAATCTTTTCATGTTTAGAGAGTTTTAAAAGATCTTAAAGGGAACTCTAGGGGGTTCCTTTTTCGTATAACCTTTACGAGTCCGAAAAAGTGATAAAAGTTTACTCGGTTACATTCTCATTGATTTACGAGTGCAAGAAAGAACAAAGACTAAGCTTGATAACTTATTCTCATGTATTTATGAGCATGAGAAAGAACAAAGACTAAGCTTGGTAACTTTTTCTTATGTATTTACGAGCATGAGAAAGAAAAAAGACTAAGCTCAGGATTGTTTTCATTTTTACATAATCTTTAAAACAAAAAAAAACTATGCTTGGGATAGATTTTATTTTTTTCACAAGCTTAAAAACTAAACAAAACTATTCTTGGTCCTGGTTTCATTTTTACACAAGCTTGAACTAGAGGAAAACTATGCTTGAGGTAAGGTGGTTTCATTTTTACACAAGCTTGAACTAGAGAAAACTATGCTTCTGGCTTCCCAACACATGGTTCATAGACTCGCATGGTTGGTACTTAGCCCCCAACTTAAGAAGCTAGTGGATCATTTTCATCATAAATTCCAGAGGCTGGAAGAATTTCCCCCCAAGCATCGTTTCGTTCAAATGCAAAGGCAGATGAAATGAAGATTCAAATACTAGATGAAGGACTTGACTCAAACAGAGAGGGGCAACAAATATATTTCATTTTTTAACGATCTTTCCACAGAGAATAAAAACTATGCTCGAGAATCGGGTTCAATCCCTAGATCTCTGTTTCATTTTTTAACGATCTCGACACAGAAACATGAAATATGCTCGTAACCTTTGTTTCATTTTTTAACTAGGTTGTCACAAAGATGTAAAACTATCCTTGTAACTAGTTTCAGGATCATGTCTTCCAAGAGGACAATGCTCCAAAAAGACACCATGTCAAGGGACAAAACTCAGTCATGGCTTCCAAGAGATCTTCACTTGACGGAAGAAACACACTCTGGAAGGAATACATGTCGAGGGTCGTGATAGGGGTAAGGAGGTTAGGCTCTAATAGCCCTACCGAAGAGATCACCATGTCAACTATCAGGTCTAAGTCATAAGAGATAGAGCTTACAACAAGAGGCTCATTTTTATTAGTAGGTAAAGACATGGGAGAGAATGCCACATAATTGACTTGTGGTGGGGGTGACACCATCTGTATATAAGAATCATTTAGGGAGGTAATCTAGTCAAGGATGATGAATTAAAGTTGATCAATAGTCACAATTCTTCCACCGTGAGGGAAAGATATCACAGGAAAAACAATGGACACAATAGATTTCATGGTATAGACATAATCCCAGCCAAGGAGTAAAGCGAAATCCAAGGGGTATTGGACTACCATGACATCAATAAAGACAATTTTCCCTCCCAAGCTTATAAGAAACTGAGGAAGGGTCCCTAAAAATTGACTAGTTCTTCTATTGAAAGCTAATAGATTATGCATAACCAACGCAAGCTGAGGAAAACCCAAAGCCTACCAAGCAATAGAGGATAAAATACTAATGAATGAACCTTCATCTATCAGCGTCTAAGGAATGTCTTGACCAAAAACCTATACTGTAATATGGAAAGGAATGTGAGAGGGAACACAAGGTCCAGTTATCACACCCCAATTAAAAAGAATGGCTTCATTACTTGGGGGAGGTTTCACGGGAGAAGGAGGAATGCCCCCCGGTACGATAGATTCTGTATGAACAAGAAAAACATGGGAAGCATCGAGTTTACTCTCTAGTGGGAGAGTAGGATCGACTGATAACGACATCAAATTGACCACTTGGGTTTCATTATCCAAGGGGATAATGGGGTTGATGGGTGTAAAGGGATCGACCACTTGGGTTTCACTCTCTAACAGGAGAATGGGGTCGATTGAGGATAGGATGAGAGAGATCACTTGGGTTGCACTCTCCAATGGGAAAATGGGGTCGATGGGTGGAATCAGATCGACCACTTGGTCAACTGGTCCAACTAAGGACATGACCATATTGACTACCTGATCAACTGGACTGACCGATGGGGGGAACCAGATTGATCATTCCATCAACTACATGTGGGTTGAGAGAAAGATTGCGATAAGCAACTGGAAGTTGAGGCGGTGAAACCATCATGTCTTCCAGTAATTTTGAGGCTTCATCCATACAACGGAAAAGGTGAGTTTGATGACTACCTCCGCATAACCTACAAGTAAAATTGACTCTACTTTTCTTTTTCCCAAGGGTATTTTGAGTAGTTGACGGGAGTTCATTAGCATGTTGTTCATAGGCTGACGGCATGGGTTGGTGAGGGTGTATATACCATACTTCTATAATGTTGGATAGACCAGGGAAATCCTTAAGAAAATGACTACCCTTACAAATCATGCAAGGGTACTTGGGCTTACGGGTTGTTTGGGTGATCTTGGCATCATCAACACTCCCAGCATGACTAACAATAAATGGTTGTTTTCCAACATGTTTGACAGTGGTTGGAAGTTTGGACCCTTGCTTATTTTTCTTCTTCTTATTCTTTCATTTCTTCGTCTTCGTATCATCCAAGTTACTAGATTTAGATATTTCACTCGGTGAAGAAGATGAAATGGAAGAAGACCTTGCAAGTGAAGAAGGTGAAGAAGATCTTACTATTGAAGATGAAAAAGTATCAACATGAGGTTGATGTTCTTAGGGGGAAGTGCTTACAATAGAAGCACTAGTTGCATTCGGGATTACCTGAGTGGAAAACAACCATACTGGTAATCCAATTGTGAGACCTGGAAGGCTCAAAGTAGAGATGTGAGGAGGACCAATGTTCCCATAAGAAGGAAAAACAAAAGGTTCCTCTGGAACATGGATCCCTTCATTGGTCATTCTGGGAATGGATGCCATTAAATAAATATCCAACCTACAGTCTTCTTGGGAGAAAAAACAACACACACTATAAATCTAGTAAGAAAAAAAGAAAACAAAACCTTCTCACAATGAGCACACTAGTTGGTGATGAAATCCAATGTCATGGGAAAAAAGTAAGAAGGGGCTGAGAAAGAGCGGGTGGAAAAGTTTTGTTGATGAATTGCTTAACGGACTTACACCCTAGTGCAAGCTCCCACACATAATCGTGGGTATACCCTCCAAGGAGCCCGAGTGAGTTTGGCCAACGTCGATTCTAGGTACCGTGAAGACTTGCCCCTCCACAGTCACCTTATGTAAAGACCCTAAATAGATAAGTGACTAAGGTTACCAATTACTACAGTGATTCCTGGGGAAATAGTCAACAGTTCGATCCATGTGCAAGGGTAGGGTATCTAGCCCAAAATCGACTTGAAAGGCTTTCACTCATCATTGTGGGTATACCTTTCAAGTGACCCCCATAATACATGCAATCTCTACACTTGTCACTAAGACCAACAAAGCAAGGTGAGTAACTTTGCCAGTCTCAATGCGACCTCAGGTTTGACGCTTGTGTGAGAAGGGCTTCCCAGGAAAAAATGTAACAAGTGGATTTAACCGCTCCCTAACTCAAGATTCTATGTTTGTTTGCAGATTTGGAAAGTTATCTTTCACACCTATTCCAAATCCCTACAACTAATCTAATGTAGGTTTGCTACCAGAAAATATAAAAATGTCTAATCAATTTTATAAGTGCTTTATTTTAAGGTTGTTGTTACTTAAGAGGAAAATGGCGTGGACAATATGGTGTTTTGACCAACTTGAAAGTTATGCAAACAGATGAAGATGCAATATTTTCATTTCGATGAAAGTTATGCTATGAGAAGGAGAACACATTTATATTCCAGATGCACAATGTCCCAAAATTTAATTAAACTCATCAATATCAATATTGTCAAGAAATGAGCAAAAGAGACTGTACACCAATACACGATTCTTGGGCCCCCCGGGCCATAAGGAGGAAAACTTTTAGGTAGTCAAGACCAAAAAACTGCCAAAAATCATGCAATTTCTCTACTGCAAATGCAAAGATGCCCCCAATCTAATATAAAGAAAGACATTACAATTTTTGTTTCAAAGATAGCTAAAAGTAATAGAAATTCTCTATAAAGCAGATCAACCCAAACTAAGTTTCTCTTTTAATATGATTTATTCAGAAAAAGAAGTATTCTTTCACCAAACAAATCTCCTCACAATGCTTTGTAACAAAAATACACTCAAAGGAAGAGATCAAATATTTCAAAAACAAACAAAGAAAAAATAAGGTAAATATGGTTGAAAGCAGATTCAAATTTTTTCAAGAAGACTATAATTAAACTCAATAAATCACCCCAAAACCATATCACAGATTTGGGCAGGGAAAACCACCACAAAGAAATTCTTTTCACAATTTCCGTAGGCTGGAAGACTAGCATAGTGAGGAAATCCTTGATCACTGCAAGCCAGAAATGGGTAGGGTGTGGAGTTTACACACTGTTCTAAATAGGTAGGGTGCAAAAATCCAAAGTCTCTGCACTGTCCCTCAAAGAAGGGTGCGGAGATCAAACAAAAATGGAAAAAATTAAAAAATTAAGAAGGTTTTCCAGTGAATTTTAACAGTCAGAGAGTCACTATGGATCTCCCAGTGACTCAGAAAATAGAAACCAAGCAATCAAAGAAAGAACACAATACAAACTAGGAAAACAACTTGTTCCCCAGTGGAGTCACCAATTTTGTTATTGGATAAATTGGTAAATCTAGACATAAACTAATCTCCCTATATCCACCTAGATCTATAACAAAACAAGACAGAACATGGCGCTTTCCCTAGGCTCTAATCATCAAATTTACTACTAAAAAAATGAAGAGAGACATACCTTTAAGTGTCGCTTCCTTATGTCTTTGTTGTTCCTATTTCACTCCGGTGCTCTTGTGATATTGATCCTGTAGTGAGACACAAACCAACCAAAGTGAAAGAAGTAAGGTATATTCAATGACAACCTATGCATATGATCAAGGAATCATGCAATAAAATAAAGATTAGTCTATGGGGAAGAAGCATCCCACTATATTATATTAAATAATAGGAAGAGAGACTACAACCAGATGCCTTGATTTCGTAAGGTTCCTTCCAACATTTCCTTTCTTCCGACACACTTCTTTCTCCAAGTATTCTGAGACCATAGATCCGATAGTTACTCACAATCTATCTTGACAAAGCAAAGATTAAAGACACTCTAATCAAGCCAACAATTCCAAGCCAAATTTCCAATATAGGTTTCTCCATGAGAACTCCTCTCCTTTTATAAGCTAAAGAGGATAAGGTGTGGAGGTTAGGATGATCCCCCTAAATCATGAAAGTGAGTAAGATCCAAACCATTCAGAGGCAACCTCACTAAAGAAGATTCTCCTTATAGAAGCATCGATAAAATTCTCGTTTTTCCCACGTATGAAGGTCGCCGCACCCTAGCTATAGTGCAGTCTGTGGAAAATACGCACCCTAGCTATAGAGCAAGGTGCATAAATCAAGCATTTCCACACCCTGTGTATAGTGCAACCTACGGAAATCCTCCAAAATAGGGTTTTTACAAAGAAAAATACAACTTCTTCTCTCAGGGAAAGCTCTTCTCCATTCTTTTTTCAAGAATTCAGTCTATTGATCCTTTTAAAGACAAAGGATAGGTTTACATCATTAATGGTCATAAGGGTGACAAAAATAATGTGTAACACCCCTCACTCTATATCCAACTCCATTTCCTTCTCATTGTATCCCCCTCCCTCTCTCTCCTCCAATATCCCCCCTTTCTCTCTTTATCTCTCTCTAACTCCCCTTCCCTCTCTCTCTCATCCCTTCATCTCACACTCTATCTCACTCTCTCTCCCCATCCCTCCCACTATCTCTCCTCTCTCTCTCTCATACTTATAGCCTTTTCTCCCCCTCCCTCCCACTTCCTCCCACTATATCTCATCTCTCTCTCTCTCTATCATACATATACCCCTCTCTCCTCCTCACTATTAGGTACCATATATATTATAATAGACAAAAAATAGAAACACTAAAGATAATAACAATGGAACAACATAGTATATGAAACCACAACACCAAAATAATATATTGATTGATTTGAAACAATGTCCACATTCCTCTTCCAGGGGGAAAGCTCCAACAGAGTAGTGCGCTACTACAATTATTCTCAAGACAAGACTTATCATTCCCTTGACTCCTATTTATACTAAATCTATCTACCAAAAGAACAATCTAGAGGAATGTCTTCTAGAAGCAGAAGCTTCTATTAGGTCTTCTTACATTTGACTTATTCTTCCTTATTAATAGGCCTTATTAATATTTTCCTTTATTACATGGAAAATATATTATTCTACCTATGTGAGGGGTTAGGCAGGTTAGGTCCCTAAGATGCCCCCCCCCCCC
>ML784464.1:370144-389584 GCA_009831015.1 Picea engelmannii | reverse complement strand
CCCCCCTAAAAAAAAACCTTATGGTCAAGGGTTGATATGAGGAAATTGTTGCAGAATGGTAGTTGGCTCCCAGGAGTCATTTGTTGGACTTGTATATTTCCATTGTACTAACACTTCCTTGATAGTGCGTCGATGGATACTATGCTCATGCTGGTACAATACTTTTTCTGGATGCAACCAGATTGAGCCCTCTTCATCCAAGTTGAGAAAACTAGTTTGAGTTTGGAAGTTAGTTCCAATCACCTTCTTTAAGCATGATACATGAAAAACATGATGGAGATTAGAATGATTGGGAAAAGCTAATTGACAGGCCACCTGTCCCACTTGCTTGAGAGTTGTATAAGAACCATAAAATTTGGGAGCCAGTTTCTCACAATGGTTAGCCTTGAGTGAAGTCTACTTATAAGTTTTTAGTCGAAGAAACACCTGGTCCCCTTCAGTAAATTTACATTATGAGCGACCTTGATATGCTTGTTTCTTCATGCAATTATGATTGATGAACAAATTATCTTTGAGGTTATGGAGAATAGTCTCTCGAATTGTAAGCGTTTGTTCAACCGCCCGGACCTACGAGACACCGAGAATCTATGAGAAAAATGAAGGTGTTTTTTTTCCATATAATTCTTCAAAAGTAGTCATGGGAGTAGTTGTATGGTAATACATTTTTACCACCATTCAACTAGGGGTAACCATTGAGCCCACTAATTTTTCCTCTCATATGTAAAGTACATCAAATATGTTTCCAAACACTTGTTGAAAAAATTAATTTGTCCATCAGTTTGGGGATGATAGGTGGTGTTGAGATGCAATTGGGTTCCCTGTAGTCCAAAAAATTCTTTCCAAGAGTTTTTTTTGAAAGTGGGATCTGGGTCTGAGATAATAGAATGAGGCACGCCATGAAGTTTGAATATATTATCCATGAAAATTTGAGTCATTTTTCATGCGATGAAGGGATGTTGCAGAGAATATAAATGAGCATATTTTGAAATACTATCAACCACCACCATTATGACTATCTTATTTCTAGATATAGGTAGGCCCACAATGAAATCCATAGAAATATCCCTTTAGGTAGAAGGTGGAATTGGAAGGGGTTGGAGTGTTCCTGGGGATTTGATTGTTTCTCCCTTGTTGCATTGACAAACATCACATTCATCCACAAAACTTTAGATATCATGTTTCATACCATCCTAGAAAAAAAGAACGTTTGACCCTTTCATAGGTTTTGGTAAACCTTGAATGCCCATTTGTAGGTAAAGCATGAAGCTCAAAAAGCATTGTGGATTTAAGTTGTGATTGGTTTCTTAAATATAGATGACCTTTGTAATGAAGCTCATTATTTTTCCAAGAGTACCCTGGAGAATATGGATAATTTTCTTGCAATTATTGGATGAGGAGGGATATTTTGGTATCTTGTCTCGACGAGCAACTTGGAGAAAATATGGTACAACAAAAGAGAATTAAAAGAGGGACCCTTATTCTTCATATTTTTGGGAAAGAGCTTTAGCAACCACATTTTATTTTCCCTTATTGTAAATGATATCATAATTTTATTTGAATAGCTTTGTTACCCATTTTGTTTCTTTGAGGAGAAAAATTATTTGTTCCAGAAAATACTTTAGGCTTTGGTGATCATTTTTAATCTAGAATCGTTTCCCCAATAGATAAGGACGTAAAAGATCCACTGCATGCAAAATAGTAAAACAATTATCTTCATAGATTGATTGGCCCAAATGTTTGTCTGAAAGTTGTTTGTTGGTGAAGGCCAAAGGCCTACCCTCTTGCATGAGGATTTCCCCAATTCCTTTTCCGAAAGCATCACATTCCAAGAAAAAGGTCTTGGTGAAGTTTGGAAGAGGCAGGACTGGCATCATGCACATAACCTCTTTCAAGGCATGGAAGGATATATCAACTAATGGAGTCCATTTGAAGGAATTATTTTTAAGGAGATCCATGAGAGGTGCTGGAATTTTTCCATAATTCTTAACAAACTTGTGATAATAACTTGTTAAACCCAGAAATCCATCCAATATCTTAAGAGTTTTAGGGAAAGGAAAATCCTACATAACTTCAATTTTCTTAGTATCCACCCTTACACCATCCTTTCCAACAATATGATTCATACTCTCCACTTATGAGGCTCCAAAGGAACATTTAAATTGTTTGAGAAAAAGTTTGTGCTGATAGAGGAGATGCATAAATCAATCCGCATGGGAAAGATAGGTTGTCCAAGTTTTACTATAGATGAGAATATCATCAAAGAAAAATAAGACAAAATGATAGATAAAAGGATGAAATACATGATTCATGAGAATTTGGAAGGTTGATGGGGCATTAAAAGGAAAAAGGGCATGACCAAGAACTCATAGTGACCCTCATGAGTCCTAAATGCAGTCTTGGGAATGTCTTCTTCTGTCATACAGATCTGGTTGTAGCCAGATCATATATCGATTTTATTAAATTACTAGGCACCACTAAATTTATCCAAGAGGTCATCAATGATAGGAATGGTAAACTTGTCTTTGATGGTGATTTCATTGAGGATGAGAAATTATGGACACATATGAAAAGTACCTTATTTCTTGAGTACCATGACCACAAGATAAGAATAGATGCTGGTACTAGAATGAATAACACCTGATTCAAGCAATTCTTGCATGATTTTCTCAATTTAATTCTTCTGGGAAAAGGGATGACGATAAGGGTGAAAATTGGGAGGGAGATTGTTGGGGATAAGTGGAATTTAATGACAATGAACACCACGGGAAGGGGGAAGTCCCTGGAGAGTGGAAAATCAGCTTGGTGTCTGGATATGAGAGATTGGAGGTCAAGATGAATAAAGCGTGTCTCAAAAACTTGAATAGAATGGACTTGGGAGATAATACATGGATGCCCTTTTTTGAGAATATTTTACATATTATGGGAACTGATGATCTCAGGAGAACCTGTTGTGATGCCTTGGAAGTGATATTGTTGTCCCTCCTGTTGGAATTACATGTTTAATTCCTTAAAATCCATGAGAATGTGCCCCAAAGTGTGTAACCATTCAACACCTAGAACAATGCCACAACCACCGATATCGATGGAAAACATATGATATTTTAGGTGGTACTACCCCATTTGAAGACATACATTTTCAAAAATCCCACCACATTTCATGGAACCACCATTAGCTATCATGATTTGAAAATTGTTGGTGGAACGAATATAGCAATTGATTTCCTAGGCAATGCAACGGTGAAAAAAATTATGGGTGCTTCCACTGTCAACAAGTATGATGACTTTCCTATGCTTAATATAACTAATGAGATTGAGGGTTTGAGGAGAAGAGAATCCCATGAGGGAATGTAATGAAATCAATGGTTCAACTTATGGTGCATGAGTAGGCAGAGAAGTAGCATCAGGAAAGGGTAGTTATTCAACATGACAAAATTCAACTTCATCTTCAACAACATCCTTTGAAATGGCCATAAAATATTTTGTTCCTTACACTTGTTCCTTGGAAAATATTTGTCATCATAATTATAGAAAATACCTTTGAGTTGGAATTCATACATTTCTTCCCAAGTTAAATTTTGGATTCTGAGAGGAGTGTCCTAAGGGGTAGGTGGGTTGGGTATAGGGTGGGGAACAAAAGTTGGTTTTCTACTATGGGCCAAAATGACCTATTGTGCCTCTTTGGCATGCTTAGTGGCCTCCAACCAAATCGGGGGGTGATCCCTGATGACCTAGGAATGAATTTCATTCTTGAGGCCACTGATAAAGAATTCCATGAAGAAAGTGTCTTTCATGCCCTATGTTTGGAAATATAAGTGCTCGAAGGAAAAAATAAAATATTCTACTCTCCCATAATTTTTTTGCTTGGTCAGACATCCTAAATGGTGTGTGTCTATCTCAAATCATTTATACAACCTAGAAATAAATGGTGACCAAGAAACATACCCTTGGTTTGCATTGCGATGACATTGCCACCATTTCCATATTTTTGGATACAAATAGATAATTTCATAATGAAGCTTGGTTAACTCCTCAGCGATACCATCTAGGGAGAAAAAATGTTCCATTTGAGTGATCTGATTCATAAGATTTGTTGACCTCGAATCTGGGAATACAAGGGTCACGAGGTAGTTCGAATGAGACGGGAAAGGTTTATTGGAGTAAACACCTTCAGTATAGAGAGAGGGGTCAGAGAAGGATGTAGCCTAGAATTGGGTCATGAATTGATAGAGCGTGGAATGGACTGCATTAATTTGGCCACCTAGTTGGTCTTTGACTTCACAATGGTTCCATGGAGTTGGTCTTGGATATATATTTTTGCATGAATGGTTGGAATGTCCTTGGTTACTCTGTCCTGAAGGGAAACCAGATCAATACATAGTTTTTGATTGGTTTCTTCTTGGTGGGTGGGGGCGATGATGAAAAGAGGGGTGGGTGCATGGGGTCAAAGAAAGAGTTGAAAATGATAGGTATGACAATGATAAGTGTGAAAAGGGGAATACAATGAGATAGGTACCGAATAAGGGGCCCAGAAGGGGAGTGGCACCACATGAAAAAAAGGCTAAAAAAGGGTTGGCATCACTACAATCGAGACAAAAAAAGGAATTTAATGGGATAGGTCTCAAATAAGAGTGCAGGCAGGCCCAAAACACTTTTTTACTCTTGCAGAGTTATACTCTGATATGAATAATACTGTAGTTTTGAAAGGTCCAAATTATTAATAGGAAAAAATGTGTATTAATTTCGCAACCTAAATGCAAGAGGTAAAGTTGCACGTCAATAGATCTTGTCTATTCTGTTTATGTTTCCATCCCAAGGGTTAGGGTATTTAGGGTGTCTACAGACAAGGTTTTTCCTTGTGTTATAGCTCTCTAATATATGTGTGGGGTCCAATAATATTACTTGCCCCAATATTTTAGGGCACCAACTAAGGAGGCTATACCGTGCCCTTAGTCGTACTACCCGACTACCTAGGTACTAGATGTTGGACACACCTACCACACTTAAAGGGGGAGGGGGGGGGGNGTGAATGAGTGTGGGGCTCTTTTTACCAAAACTTCTCTCTTACACAAGACACATTATTTACCATTCAACTTTTACTCATTACTCATTACTGTAATTTATAATCAATTAGATGTGAACATATATTAGCAACATATATTAGCAGCATAGATCATCAATAAGTCATCACCACAAGGAACACAAAGAACATAAGATGTATGTACAATTTTATTTTTATTACAGACTACAATCCTTGGGGTTTTTCAGCAAAAACTGAATAGAGTACCACTCTACAAGAGCACCAACTCTATAATGCAAGAATCAACTTACACCCTTAGCACCAACTGAGATGATGCAACAATCCTCAACATATATCAATATGAAATAGGTACGCAACCTATCAGTAGTGAAACCCACGTGTGTACACACCCTAGATCACTACAACCCACGTATGTACGTGGCCAGTACATACAACAACCTGCATATGTATTCTAAGCTATTAGGGTTTATCCTTTTCATGACATACTCAAATCCTCTGCAACCTGCAAGAAAAATTTCCACTGTTCAAACTAACCACCAGCCAGTCACAACACATCCAAGCACTCCAATAACTTACTCATGCTCCACAACAATTCAATATGAATGCTAACTCAATCATGTATAAGAAAATAGTATACCATAGTATTCATATCACAATGGAATCACAAGAGTACTTCTCACTCCATCAACCAGAATAAACCACATCACAACATCCATACCAAGAATTCCCTAAGCATTCACAACAAAACAAGCAATACTATCCATCAAGACAATAATGTAACCATACTAGTGTCTCAGTGATATATTTGAGCCCATAGAATGAAGATATGGAACCTGCTTCAGTCTTCAATAGCCAGTCATAAGATCAAACAAAAATATCCATGATTTATCCACTATACGCACCCTATCCTCATACAACTCGCATATGTATGCTCCTTGACACATTACAACCCGCGTACACCTCATAAACTAGGGTTTTTGAAGCTCAAAGACTTTTGTTGTCAAGATCTCTGATATTGTCGAAACTTTCATGTGTCCATGAGATCCTCCTCGAGCTCTCTTTCTCAGAATATATCTTCAATCATGCTCAAGAGATCCACCCCAAAGATGCTCTCACAAGAATCTCTCCATCAATACTCCAAAAGATAATCTCACAAGAAGCTCTCCACTAACCCACCAAAAATGATATTTTTCAAGAAACCATTTCTATCTTATTTATACTTTCATCTTCTAGGTCACTTAACCCATTTTCCTTATTTTAGGGTTAACCACTTTCCATAAATAGAAAGTTCTCCAATACTTTATCATTTAAATATTCCTTCTTGATTTTGTCACTTCTCTTTATTATTTAAATAATCCACCTTGACTTTGTCACTTTACTTTATCACTTAAATAATGATTTCTTCTTTTAATGCACTTTGACTTATTTGACCTTATGGGGCTTCAAGCCATCACATGGGGGTACTTCAACTTCATAGGGCCATAACTCTCAAACCGTGAGGAGTTGTGTGACATTACACATACCACCGGAAATGGCATGACAAACAATATCCATCTAGGATAGTTTGAAAAACAAAATAATTGATATTCATATTATTATTCCACATACAATCATGGGTTCTCTCAACCATAACTCAACCACAAAGTGTCTTCCCATGAGGGCTTTCACCATAAGAGGACCACTTTGGAGTTCATCCATTTGTACCATGACAAGAAAATAATGAGTTATATTTACATAAAACAAATTATGCATCATATATCAAATAATCCATCTTCATCATGTATCAATGACAACTCATTGATCCATATTCAACTATGCATCATATCAATGATAACATCTTCATCAATTGGTTTCCACTTGACATCTATAATTCTCATCAAGGACAATACATAATCAATAAAGCCTATCAATCAATACATTGACATCAATCAATCATTTAATCACTTGACATCAATCCTTTGAAATCAATCAATCAAACCATTGGCATAAATGACAACATGATCCAATAATATCCCCCTTTGGCATTGATGGCAATACCAACATTGATGTCAACACCAATCATTGATGTCAACATGTAGAGAATGCATGCTCTACATCTATAGTCATCAATCATATCGATGTGACTATATCTCCCCATCATTTATGACTATCTCTCCCCATCAAACATCAATCACATGAATGTGACTATCTCTCCCGCTTTGACATCAATGGCAAAGGGTCTTCTCTCCTTGGGGCTACTCCCATTGCTTGAACTCTCCTTGGGGATTCTCCCCCTGTCTAAATGTCTTTGACCTTCCTCTAAATAATCTCTCCCCTTTTTAACAAGGGATATCATCTTCATGTAATGCTGAATATACATCACTCATACTCCCCATGTGACCATTTCTTCCCTTGGAATTATTCCTCTGTGATCTTTCTTCAAATATAGGGATCTTTTCTTGGTATGCATCTGATAAATATCTCCTCCTAGAATCATGGGAAGAATAATGACTCCCTCTGTGGGTATGTCTCCCCCTATCTCCTCTACAATATGATCAACATGCAATTACTACTGCTCAACCAGATCATAATGATGATCCTTGGACCTGTCCATGCATCAAACTTGTTCCATACCATACATCATGAAAAAAAAATACATGTCAACAATAAAATAGAGAATCATGAGTAAAATATATCAACCAAGTACATCATGTACCAAAATGTGCCCATAATGTACAACACCCATGTACATCAACCATGTACATCAACATCATACTATGTGCCAAAAGATATCATCCATGGAATGTATCAACCATATGCCTCTTATCAACATGTCAACATGTGCATCTACCAATATGCCAACCATGTGCATATACCAACATGCCAAATACATGTCATATCACTCATGATATGTCTCCATCAAGTACTATGATACCAATTTTGTGCTGATCAAGTAATACCAATGGTGTATTGTTATCAAGCATATTCCATATATGAGTGTACCAAACATCACCATGCATCAATACCACAAAATGATGAATCCCATATTTGTATGCCAAATCCTCCATAAAACATGTGTCAATCAAACTGCTAGTAGGTTCCTCTACCAATGTACTAGAAGTGTACCAATCATAGATCAATTCATGACTCCTCAACATCATCATATCATCAACTCACCAACTACATGTCCCAATATGTATCCCATTCATATGACAAATGCATGCACCAAGATATCCGACAAGTATGCCTCTAATAACACATCATAAGATATGTCAATCAAACTCAAAATATGTACCAACCATGTATACCAATAGACCATCATCAAACATCCATTCACTACAAAAAATACTAAGCATCCAACACATGTACTATTACTGTGCTTCAATATATCAATGATATCTCAAAATATATCACATAACCAAGGTGCCATAACTTCACTATCATAACCAACATTGTTCTTCAATAGAAAATGCCTCAATCCATACTCATGGGTTAGTTCTATGCATCTAAGATGACCTTTCATTATTTTTATCATCACATTACATAATCCAATATAGAATCATGAAAACCTGTAGCAAACAGTGTCAGAACCTGCAACAAACTATGTCAGACCATGCATCAAAGAGTTATACCATCACATTAAGTTTTGATCCCTATGAATAGCCATTTTCTCTAGGATTTACCACATATACGTGGCTTGCTGCACAATAGAGAACATATGTACATGACCTATTCAAGGTTAGCTCGCATATGTGCGCGACTTATACCACTATTACCCACGTATACCTCTGTGGATAACACACTTCAACTCCCCTTCAGTCTTTCATTCTGATATGGCTTCTATGTCTTCTTCACCCACTTCTGTAGATGTCCCTGCTCCTTAGAACTTGAGCTTTGAGCATCCATATTTTCAAATATGTCTCCCTTTCTTACTTCATTCCTTCTTCTAGCCATGTTATTTTAATTTCTTCTTGTGTTCTAGTACTCTTGGGATTTGTGGCCAAATCCACTACAGCTGTAGCATATAATGGTGTTACAGTGAACAACAATGTGTCCTACTTGATCGCATCTCCAACACCACATGGTGTTATAAAATCTTTCATTATATCTCCTTTCATATGATCTACATTCAAAATATTTGTGACCATATACATTACATGAATAACAATGCCCATGAAAACTATTTTTATACATTTGCTTTGGTGTCCCAAGAATAGCTTCTTGATGTATTCCTTGCTTTGTTCTTTTGAAAATTTCTTTTCATTTTGTAGATGGTTGTTTTGCAACATTGTCTTCCTTATTTGATGGACTAACCTCATGCTTCTTTGAGATGCTTTCTTCAACATGTGTAGCTTCCTTTTTGTATCCAAGACATGATTTATCATATGGTGATCTTTGACTTTCCAAGATCTCATCTAAGATTAGTGAGATATTCAAGAGTTTATTTGACTTCTCCACTTTCTTTCTAAGATCAACAATTTCATCTTATAACTTACAACATGACTCTTCCTTTTCTTTTATTTGATTCTTCAATAGTTCCCCCATCCTTTTGGCTTCTTCAATTTGGGTCTTGAGATGGACAATAGTTTCAAAACTTTTGCTAATCTCATCATATACCTTCATATATTCTTTTTCATTCTTTAGTCTTGTGATATCTTCTTCCTTTTCTTCTAATTGAGTCTTATTTCTCTCTTCTTTTTCTTTGAGCATTCCCTTTAACTTCAAGATGTGCCTTTGATTTATCCTAAGAAACGTTTTAGTGTTATTCGAAAGATAGTTATAGTGTGTATAAAAATGATCACTTCTATATCTATATAAACCATCTTCAACTTCCTTTTGAAGTTCTAATAGATTGTATTCTATTCTTTCCAAAGGATAACTACCATCAAACTTTACACAAATTGTTTCTAGATCTTATTCTTCACATGAGAAAAATTCAACATCATCTCATTTTGAATCATTGCAATCAAGGGTCTTTGAGGATTCTTTACCTTTATTTGAAGTATCTTCAAGATATTCCTTTTTTCCAACATTATCACATGATTCTTTGCTTTCATTTGAAATGTCTTCAAGATCTTCATTTGTGCTAACATCATCACTTGATTCTTTGTCTTCGTTTTAAATGTTTTCAATATCACATTTAGAAATAATGCATTCAAGAGTTTTTGGAGATTCCTTACCTTTAATGATCTTGATGGATTGGTATTCAACATCTTATTTCTTGTTTTGATATGTCTCCTTTAGCTTTAGCCATAGATCCTCGGTGGAAGTGCATTGTCCTATGCTCTCTTTGATAGGGCTTGAGATTCCACTAAGAGTGGTCTTGAGAGCCAATGCATCATTCTTCTTTCCTTCACTTTGAGCTGCAAAATTTGAATTGTTCTTCAAAGGAACTGATCCACCAATGGTTGCCTTCCAAATTGTTGCCACCATTGTCTTTAAATGTAATCTCATATCTAGTCTCCAAGTAGAATAGTTTTCCTCATCAAGGATTTGAACCTCATCATCCATTTGTGTGTCTATGGATCTCCTTCAAGCTTGTTAAGGCTTGTAGTGAAGGTATGCTCTGACACCAATTGTTGGACACACCTACCACACTTAGAGGGGGGAGGTGAATGAGTGTGGGGATATTTTTACCAAAAATTCTCTCTTACACAAAACTCATTATTTAACATTCAAATTTTACTCATTACTCATTGTTGTCATTTATAATCAGTTAGATGTGAACATATATCAACAACATATATCAACAGCATAGATCATCAATAAGTCATCACCACAAGGAACACAAAGAACAAAAGATGTATGTACAATTTTATTTTTATTATGGACTACAATCCTTGGGGTTTTTCAGAAACAACTGAATAGAGTACAAGTCTACAAGAGAACCATATATATAATGCAAGACTCATATTACACCCTTATCACCATATGAGATGAGGCAACAACCCTCAATAGATATCAATCTGCAAAAGGTAAATGACCTATCAGTAGTTCAGCCTGTGTGTGTACGTGCCCTGGCTCACTATAGCCCACGTATGTATGCGACCAATATATACAACAACATGCATATGTCTTATGAGCTATTAGGGTTTATCCTTTTCATCACATACTCATATCCTCTGCAACCTGGAAGAGGAATTTCCACTGTCCAAACTGACCACCAGCCAGTCACAACAAATCCAAGATCTCCAATAGCTTACTCATGCTCCACAACCAATCAATATTAATGCTAAATCAATCATGTATAAGAAACTAGTATACCATAGCAGTCATATCACAACGGAATCACAAGAGTATTCCTCACTCCATCAACCAGCATACACCACATCACAACATCCATACCAAGAATGCCCTAAGAATTCACAACACAACAAGAAATACTATCCATCAAGACAATAATGTAACCATACCAGTGTCTCACTGATATATCTGAGCCCATAGAATGAAGATTTGGAACCTGCTTTAGTATTCAATAACCAATCATCAGCTCAAACACAAATCTCCATGATTTATCCACTATACGTGCCCTGTCCTCATACATCCCATGTATGTATGCGCCCTGCCACATTACAGCCCATGCACACATCAGAAACTAGGGTTTCTGAACCTCCGAGACTTTTTCCATCAAGATATTTGATATTTCCGAAACTTTGATGCATCCATGAGATCCTCCTTATTGTAGGAAAATCTCCCTGCGGACAGGTAGATCGCCTCTAAGAGCTTGACCTTAACTCTAGACAGAAAATGCTTATCATGGACACTGACTTCCTTTCAAATCTATCTAAACTAACACATGAGAAGGAAGGATGACAGGAGTACCTTTTATCGATGTTTGTCCCTGCACGCTCCGAGTTGCGCTCCAATCCTTTGCTCCTCGCTGAGTTCTGTGGAAAAAACAAGATACGACCGCTTCCTACTCTATTGATATTAGCTTGAAAATAGATCTATCAATAAATGATAAGTTCATATGACATTAGACACAAACTAGAAAGAAACAGGCCAAGCGTGTCATATTGATGAGAATAACGATAGCAGTACTTACAATCGTAGATGTGAATGCGATAGCTTCGTCAAGTCCTCTTCATCTAACCCTTGCCTGGAAAATCCACGACCTGGATAACAACAGCTTCACTGATCACTCTCCTTTGGATGACTGTAAATTTCCTCCAAGATCATAAGTTTCATATCTTCAGTTCTTCCCCCAATCAGCTATGTTCCAACACCACTTATGAGATCATAAGTTTGGTGTAATTCTCCATTTCCAATCCTCCTTTCACCATTAGAAAGATTGCTTATATATCCTTGGAGAGGCTCAACAATCTTGAGATATCCTTGGGGAAGGTGAGGATTTTCCTCCTTCAGTTGAGGATATTCCCTAGGATCATGGTTGGACTAGGGATTCGAATCCAATTTCCTTCCAAGAATGACAAGATGCTTTCCCCATTCATCTCAACAGCTTAACAACTTCCCAGAATAGGTAGTGCTCCCTCAAAAGGGCCATCGGAGCATTGTAGCACTCCCTAGTAAGCTTTAGGGGGTGCAGCGCTCTCAAAATCTATAGCACTCCCTTAAAAGGGCCATTGGAGCATTATAACGCTCCCTGACAGTGTAAGGGGGAGCGTCGATGCTCCGAGATAATGTAAGGGGGAGCGCTCCTCTCCAAAAACTTAGTTTTTGAGGTGCTTTCAGATGGAAAAAGGTTTGCAAGCTTGTTGATTCATTTCTCCTCTTCCAAATCAGATGTTTGAGGTGTTTCAAGTATCTTTCTCATGTCGTTATAGGAACAACATAGGCATCATGGCAATATGCTTTCTTTGACACTTGTGAGAAACATGCGACACTTGCGACCTTGTGAGAAAAATGAGACACTTGCGACCTTTGTAATGACGACACTTGTGACACTATCAAAGTGAGTAATTTTGATGTGTAACAGATTGCCCCCCAAAGTATGAAGTTAGAAGATACGAAATGATGAATGAAATACTTTGTAGACTTTCAAGCAAGGGTATAGACTCGGAGAACCTGACGAAAGCTGCACACAAACATCCAACAAATATCATGACATATTTTAAAACCCAAGACAGGCATACCTATTCTTGGGTGATCAAGACTTGCAAGATATGGTCGCCATAAAATACACTGCGGATCCATAATTGTATTGATAAAAGGGTATAGCCACTGAAAATACACTATGGATCTATACTCGTATGACATGAACTGATCATAGCCACGAAGAATACACAGTGGATCTACGAGATGATAAGACATAGCCACGACCAATACAAAGTGGATCTATGTAACAGTATATGTTTCATTGTTCAAGAGAAACTCCATCGCAACCTGGGCAAAACACATATCAAAGTGATTACTCAACCCAGGGTCTTCTTACCAATCCCAATATGGCACGAATCTAACCATGCGAGTAGATGTCTTGATGTTGAACATGACAGAAACCACTTGATTACTGGTCAATGGTATGAACTGTTAACAAGTGCGAGGGAGATCACCATTAATGTCAATGATTCCCAAGGTACCCTAGTACATTCCAGCGAATGTGAATAGATGAGCTGAAGTCGAACATCCATGGAATCATTCGATCAGAGGTCAATGATGTAAACCTACTGTCGAATGTGAGGAGGCTTGCCATTGAGGCATGCAGGTCCCAAAGTACTAACTGGTTTCTAAGTATAATTCTCGGATGATGTGTTGAAGTCGACGCGAATAGACTCGTCGAAGGAGGGCCTTGTTGTATCCCCCATCTACGACACGAAACAGACATGGATATGTGATAGGCAGATTAACTAGACATAGACTGACACGGGTATTGAGGCAAGATACTTGGAATGGATGACTCTCGAGGCGAACACTTCCCTTGAACACTGAGGCACAATAGCGAAACATGACATGGACCAAAAATATGCAATGGGTACTGTGACTTGCGTCGGGTGACCCAAAGGAGTGAAAGGGGCTCAAAAGATTGGCTCAGTGCAGAGGTTCGGCGGATTATGATATATGCAAATGACAAAGTGCCGTGTTCAAGGGCGACTCTAAGAAGTGTTGGATGATGTTCTCAAGAGATTTCTTGGCTTGCTCCTTTCAATTTTTCCCCCATCCAGATAGATGAGTACCTCTTTTTGATTTAATGAGCTCGAGGAGGATAAGACATGCTCGATATAACTCACCTTCGGTAAGTTCCTCTTCCTTTGTTTAACGAACCGGAAGAAGTAAGGGTTCGGTCCCATATGAGTCTATCGATGTGTGCTTTAACGAGTCCAAAGACAAAAACTCGAAGGTTTTTCGGGATTATAAAGTTTGGAAAAACACTTAAAAGAGAACTCTCTCAGTTCCTTTTTTGTGCAGTAGACCAATGAGACCAAAAAAGGGTTAAACTATCGCTCGAAATACGCCCTTTCTAACCTTTTAACGAGTGTGAAAGGAAGCAAGATCACTCGACAATCTTTTCATATTCAGAGAGTCTGAAAAGGGTTTAAAGGAGACTCCAGGGGGGTTCCTTTTTCATATGTGCGTATCCGTACGGGTCCGAAAAATAGATAAAAGTTTACCCGGTTGCATTCTCATGTATTTACGAGCACGAGAAAGAACAAAGACTAAGCTTGGTATGCCCCCATCTTGAAAGCTGGTGGCTTGACTCCAGAATGATCATCAAAGGCTGGAGACATGCCCCCCAAGCTTCAATTCATTCACCGACTTTGAGGTTGTCACCAATTTCTGTGCTAGATGGAGAAAAAGGATACAGGTGGATGAAATGAAGGTTCAAAATGAGACCTAACGAAATACTCGACTCGACATCTACGAGATTTGGCGAAAGACTCAACTTGAAGGGAGAGGTGATTGTTTCATTTTTTAACGAGCTTGACACATGAAAAGAACTATGCTCAGGGTTCCAGGTTCAATCCCTAGATTGTTGTTTCATTTTTTAATGAGCTTTCTACAGAGAAGAAAACTATGCTCAAAGCCTCTGTTTCATTTTTTAACGAGCTTTTCACAAAGAAGGGAAACTATGGTCGTGACCTCTATTTCATTTTTTAACGAGCTTGTCATAGAGAAGAGAAACTATGCTCGTGATGCCCCCAGCATGGAAGTTAGTGGCCTCTGTTTCATTTTTTAATGAGCTTTCCATAGAGAAGAGAAACTATGCTCGTTATGCCCCCAGCATGAAATCTAGTGGTCTCTGTTTCATTTTTTAACGAGCTTGCCACAAAGAAGAGAAACTATGCTCGTGGTGCCCACAGCATGAAATCTAGTGGCCTCTGTTTCATTTTTTAACGAGCTTGCCACAGAAAAGAGAAACTATGCTCGTGATGCCCCCAGCTTGAAAGCTAGTGGCCTCTGTTTCATTTTTTAATGAGCTTGCCACAGAGAAGAGAAACTATGCTCGTGACATACCCCCAGCATGAAAGATAGTGGCCTCTGTTTCATTTTTTAACGAGCTTGCCACAAAGAAGAGAAACTATGCTTGTGACCTCTGTATCATTTTTTAATGAGCTTGCCATAGAGAAGAGAAACTATGCTCGTGGTTGCTTCTTGATCATGGCTTCAAAGAGGATAATTCTCTGGAAGGGTACCATGTCAAGGGACAAAACTTGGTCATGGCTTCCAAGAGATATTCATCATATGGAAGAGAATCACTCTGGAAGGAACACATGTCGAGGGTCGTGACAGGGGTAAGGAGATCAGGCTCCAATAACCCTACCGAAGAAATCACCATGTCAACTACCAGATCCAAATCATCGAAAGTTGAGGTCATGGGAGACAATGTCACATAATTGACATGTGGCAGGAGTGATACTGTCTACATATAAGAACCACTTAGGGAGGTAACCCAGTCGGGGACGATGAATGAAAGTTGATCAATAGTCACAATTCTTCCATCGTGAGGGAAATATATCACACAGAAAAGAGTGGATACAATAGCTTTCATGGCATAGACATAATCTTGCCCAAGGAGTAAGGAGAAATCCAAGGGGTCTCGGACTACCATGACATCAATAAAGATAGTTTTCCCTCCCAATGTTACAGGAAACTGAGGAAGGATCCCTAACGGTTGACTAGTTCTTCTGTTAAAAGATAACAAATTATGTGTAACCAGTGCAAGTTGTGGACAACCCAAAGCGTACCAAGCAACATAAGACAAAATACTAATGGATGCACCTTCATCTATCAGTGTTTGAGGAACACCCCGACCACAAACCTGTACTATAATCTGGAAAGGAATGTGGGAGGGAAGACGAGGTCTAGTTAACGCACCCCAATAAAAAAGGATGGCTTTAGTACTTGGAGGGGGTTCCACAAGAGAAGGAGGAATGCCCCCCGACATGGTAGAGTCTATATTAACAAGAAAAACATGGGCAGTATCGGGTTTACTCTCTATAAGGAGAGTAGGATTGACCATTGATTGGATCAGATCGACCAATGGTGGACTTGTATAGACCACCTTAGTACTCTGCAGAGGAAGAGTGGGACTGACCGAGGAAAGGACTGGATCAGTCACTTTGGCACTCATCAAAGGCGGAGTGGGATCGACCGATGGCAGAACCGAATCAACCACTTTGGCACTCTTCAGAGGAAGAGTGGGATTGACTGAGGAAGGGACTGGATCAGTCACTTTGGCACTCATCAAAGGAGGAGTGGGATTGACTGATGGTAGAACCGAATCAACCACTTTGGTGTCACTGTTTTGATGAAGAGTGGGGCTGATCGGTGATAGAACTAAATCAACTACTTGGGTTCGTGGTTCAATTGAGGAGGAAAGTAGATTGACCACTTGATCAACCGGACTGACCGGGGATGGAACCGGATTGACCAGTCCATCAACCAACAATGGGTCGGAGGAAAGCTTACGATAACCTTTTGGAAGTTGAAATTTTTCCAAAACAGAAGAAGCCTCATCCATGCAAGGACAAAGGTGAGAGTAATGATTACCTTTACATAACATGCAAGGGAACTTGACAGTTTTCTTCTTCTTACCAACCTGAACATCACTAGTTGACGGGCGATCATCGACATGATCGACAGAGGCCGATGACGTGGAGGAAATGGAGAATTTGTGGTATACCTAACAAGGTAATATGGGGTACCTAAGGAAGTACCCAATGGGAATGTAGTTATGTGTTATTAGTGGAAGTCATTTAATATATGGGAATGTGGTCATTCAATGTAAGGTGGACTAGGTCCACTATATTAATAAAGGCCCACTATGGTAGTTAGATGTAATAAATGTGAGAAGGCTCTCTAGAAGGTTCTTAGGAGATAGGGAGAGCTATATAAAGAAGTCTAGGCAATGCAATGAAACATAGTGAAGAATATTGTGATTGTACAAGCAAGGATTGCTTGAGGAGTTTTATCCTTCCATAAGGATTAATATATGGTATTACTCTACCTCAAGGGTTTTCTCTATTTCTTGTGTTCATGTTATGGTGAATGGTATATGGTTTATTCTTGGTATTATTGAAGTATATTTTCATATCTGGTTAGGTACTTAACAATTGGTATCAGAGCATTTTCCTTGGGCAGACATTGTCGGCAAATATTTTTTATTTTTGCATATTTTTTTTCGGAGAAGAAAAAAGAGGGCCGCGAAATTATAGAAATTTTCAGTATATTTATGTACAAAATTTTCATAAAAGGGTTGTATATCTGAGTTCCTCTTAGAAAAACACCCAAGTTAAAAAAAAAAATCGTCCGAAACGGAGTCCGGAAGGTCAAGATATTGAGGTTTTAAAATCTGCAATTTTTCAGGGTTTTTCTGCGGACGGCGGCGCGATTTATTTTTATTTATGTAGCATTTGGATGCCGAATTTGCCCAAATAAATTACAGATCTGAGTTCTTCTCACAATTTCACCCAATTTAAAAAAAACAATCAGCCGAAACGGAGTCCGGTAAGTGAAGTTATGAGCATTTTAAGTTCAGCAGTTTTTTAGGGTTTTCCAGAAAAAGCCGCGATTTTCTGCCGAAGCTTATTGGGTCAATTTTTTTGAGTTTTTTAGTGACGGATGCAGGAATGAAGAGTTCATAGGGTGATCAGATGGCTATTTTGTCTCAAACCTTGAAATAAATTCTTGAATCATTCAAAGCCCAAGTGGATGCTAGATTGGATGTGTTAGCACAAGGCCTCACAGACAGCCTCACAAATATCATTACATATGGCCTCAATGATAGTTTTCGTAGTATTCACGATTCATTGAATAACATGCAAGAGAGATTTCTTATGGAGGGTCTCATGAATGCATATAATCAAGAAATATATGTTTGGTACGATTTTGAGGTTGATTGTGATGATTGGTATATGGATAGTTGTCATTTCTGGGATGACAACCACTTCCATATTTTATTTGATGACTCTACTCCACCTTCTGTAGAGAACATAAAGGTCCCACATCAAGCTAGTTACCAGCGTTCAGTCTGCATATTCTACAGTGGTATTATTCCTTCCAGATTCTGCTACGACCATTTTCCACTATGTGGATGGATCTTCTTATTTGGATCCACATGATAGGTGTCAGTCTTTGGCGCATCATTTGAAGCTGGTTATTGGGTTCCAAAATAGAGATGTAAGGTAGCTAGAGAGGTAGTGGGGGGGGGCCAAAGGGTCCATAGTGATAATAATGGAGGTCATTCAATGTAAGGTGGACTAGGTCCACTATATTATTAAATAAGGCCCACTATGGTAGTTAGATATAATAAATGTAAGATGACTTCTTAGAAGGTTCTACTTCTAGAAGATTCCTCCTCTAGAATGTTCTTAAGTGATGGTAGAACTATATAAAGGGGTTCAAGCAATGTAATGAGACATGAGGAAAAATATTGTATTGTGGAACAGTAACTCAATAGGAGGATGCCCCCTCAAAGAGGCAAGTGAACAGGAGAGGATCCCTTCCATAATAGGATCCATTGTATGGTGTTGCCCTACCTCAAGGGTTTGATGGTAATAAAGGAGATTTTGCATATTGTTCTTATATATCTATTGTGGTGATTGTGTATTCAGGTATTGGGTTCTTAACAATTGGTATCAGAGCACTTTCCTTGGCCAAAGAATGGAAGATTTGTTTTCTCTTTTTGCAGAAATTTTTTTAGGGAAGAAAAAGAGGGTGGCGCATTTCAGGTTCAAATATAAAGTTTTATGCGCTGAATTTGGAAAAAAAAAATTGGATATTTGAATTCCTCTCATAAAAATACTCAATTTCAAAAAAATATCCAGCCGAAACAGAGTTCGGGAAGTAAAGTTATGAACATTTTAAATTCAACTGTTTTTTAGAGTTTTTCCGGAAAAAACCGCGATTTTTTGCCGTAACTTATTGATCTATTTTTTGGGGTTTTTTCATAGCAAGATGTATTTTACAGGGAAATGTGATGGCCCTAGTATTGAATCATTCATTAAAGAAAGAAAATCAGTATGGGG
>ML784464.1:324587-355192 GCA_009831015.1 Picea engelmannii | reverse complement strand
AGTTCATGGAGAAACATGGTTTAAATCCATCTCTTTGAAGTATTCATTTTCTAAGTAATTCTTAAAAACTAAATATCAATAAGATAGCCTATCGAAGGGAGTTCCTAGAAATCATATGCTGGAGTATTTTGATAAAATGCTCAGAGTCATTCAAAGGTATTTTACTTGTGAAGGTAGGTTTAATATGTTCTATCAATACCATATTATACTATTGATTCATTTTACTAGAAAAGAGTCCTCTAATATACCTTTCTATCTCCACAGAATCCTTGGGAAGATGTGAGATAGAGTTCAATCCAAATCCAATCAAGTGGATACTAGTGTCTTTCATTCTGGTCTGATAAAAATGCTAGTATTAGAATAATTGAAGAAGACCAATACTGATTGAGATGCTTTCCTAGTTGCATCAATATTTCAGCCACTTGTTGTTCATCCACCACAATCAAATAGACAAACACATATTTCTACTGAAATATTGTGCATTTAGAGCCCAGTAAAAAGAGGAAGATGGGAAAAAAGGATAAGTCCTCTCAGTCTACTGATAATATAAGTGAAGTTCCTTCATAGCCTCTTGATGAAGAAACTTCTCCTATTGTAGATCCTTCACCTATGGAGACATCCTCTCTCAAAGAAACGAGTTTAAAGGGAAAGAAACTTATATTTTCTCCACTTTTTGTTGCAAAAGTTCTTAATTCTAGAATACCATTCACAAGATCAACAATAAAGAAACATGTCTCTGTTGAGGAGGGTGCATCCAGAGCACCATATCAACAAACAGTCAAAACTCAGCCTCTTAAAAAACCAATAGAAATCATCAATATCAAGTTTCATTCTGATGAAATGGATCCCACTTTCAAAAGACTCGGGAGGTAGTTGAAATATGTAAGGGATGAAAAAAAAAAGGAAAATTTGCATGCCAAGATTTAGCTAAAGAAAACTATAGATATGGGTGAAGAAACTATTAAAAAGGAAAAGAACTAGGTAAAAAGATCCATATCTCTAAGTAGGAAATTGAAGAATGTATACAGGAAAAACAAAACTTATCAAGCTCAAAGAAGGAAGTTGAAGGAGGAAGTGCAACAATTGAAGGAACAAATTGCAAAATAGAGCCTAGACATGTTGGTTGAAGTGGTCACTATGAGAAGAAGATGAAGCATCATCTCTGCATCAACATAAAAAAAAAATCATGATGCATTATATATGCATGTTTATAACCCTAAGGGGTAATTTTGTCTTATTGATGCAGACGCCCTATCCCTCCTTAGGGCTGCGTGACCTCCTAGTCAAGATATTCTGGTTTGGGAGCCGAAATGGCTCTTCTGGTTCAAAACTGGAACCCTTCGAAAATGAAAACACACACATAGGTCCCCCCACAAATGCTCAATTGTATTTTCCAAGCGCCAAGCGTGAGCTCCCACAACGCACGACCAAGAGTCGTGACGTTGCACTAATCCAAAAAGGATGCTTATCAGGGACCGAAACTTCACAAGTCAAGCATCCCATCCCTTTGTCCTTCGAACCCCCGGTTTCCGAAATGCCGAAATGTCCCATCACTGGTTCCTTCGGGTTTTTTCATTTCACGAAATCAAAATTAAAGGGATATCTCTGCTCTTTGGGATCCCCAATTGCTGAAATGTCAAAAATGTCCCGACACCTATTCTTTTGGGTTTTCACGGTTCGTGAAACCTGGGTACAAGGGATATATCTTCTCCTTGGAAATCCTGGTTGCCAAAGTACCGAAATGTCCTGCGTTCATTCTTTTGGGGTTTCGCGCTTCGGGGAATCGCGATGCAAGGGTCCCGCTCCTCTGTCTTTTGAATTCCCGGTTGCCAAAATACTGAAAATGTCTCGACGCCTATTCTTTTGGGTTTTTGCGATTTGGGGAATCACGATGAACAGATCCTGCTCCTCTGTCTTTTGGGTTCCCAATTGCCTAAATACCAAAATTCCTTAGCGCTCATTCTTTCGAGATTTCGTAATTCGGGGAATCACGATGCAAGGATCCTGATCCTCTGTCTTTCAGGCTCTCGGTTGCCGAAATACCGAAATGTCGAAATTGTTTGGACGTCAAAAATCCCTCGTCGCTAACCTCCTTGCAGCTCCACCTTATCCAATGACTAGAGGGGTTTCAACATTTCTCCTCGAGGACTCTCCACCATCCATTCTGATTTTTGGGATCTCCCCTCCCAGATCTACGTAGCATTAAATCCTATGCTTCTCCCTCAAATCAGACGGTATGTGGGATATTGCATCGCGATCCAACACTCGACGACGTTCTTCCTCCTGATCTTTTACTCACTTTAGACTTAGAATATTTTCTAAGTCTTCGAAGACTCTGTCTTCGTTCCTTCCAGGGAATGAGTTCTTGGATCTCGATAACATTTTCCGAAGCGTTATCCCTCCTGAGATTTGTCTGGTTTAGACTTCGATTTCCCGTTCACTCCACGCATCTGAGGGATTTTGATAACTCATATCCATGATATTTCTCATAGAGAAATTCCTCCTGATCTCCTCACATTCCTCTCTGGCTCGATGCACGCCTTGCAAAGCTTCCAATGAAGAGAAACAATTGAAACTGGAAAAACTCATAGTTCCATCCCCTTGTTCATGTAAACAGAAAAGACAGGAAAATGCACACAGTCCACACACCATACATTTCAATCAATTTTCCATTCTATTATATTCACAAGTGCCAAATGGCTACAAAATACATCCAAAATTACAGTAACTCAAAAACATTGAGATCTCCTGCTAACTCGCAGTTCTCTCTTACAACTAATTTCTCTCTATATTCCATCTCTCCTCTAATTGGTTGTACAAACTTCTGCATAACTAAAAAATGTTTCTAGGGTTTCCCCTGGCTACATGCCTACTCTAACATTCATCCTATGCTATCTTAGTTCAGTCGCATTCCAGAGCCGAAGTGGAAACTCCTTCTCTATTTACAATTTCAAAACTTTTCCCCAAAGGGTAAAATTCAGCACCGATTCAAGTGTGCCTCCAAAAGGTGAATTCCGATGCTGAGTGGAGGTGGATTCTGAAATCAGTTGTAGCTTCCCACATTGAATTTCTGGAAGAACTCTCACGTTTTGTGTGGTCCCGCCTCTATGCACTTACCAACGATGCTCATGTATCATACTCCCCTTGACAAAAATTCATGGACTCCTGTCCATGAGCTCCTCTGCTAACTTTCCCTGCTTCTGGATAGCAGCTTCATTTTCCCAATTGACATCTTCTATTGGGTGTCCTTTCCATTTGACCAGATATTCAAAATAAGTCTTCCTCTTGGTCTTCTTGCCAATCCTCTGATCAATAATTTTCTCTATCTGCATCTTTTCTGCCACAGGCATGTGTTTCTCTCACTGAATCTTTCCTTGATCTTCTGACCCTTCTTTGTCATGTTTCCTGTAAGGGTACAGGTCTGAGACATTGAATATGAGTGAAATACCCACACCATTTGGCAGCTCGATCTCATAGGTGTTTGCATCAAACTTCCTCAAGATATTACAAGGTCTTATCTTCTTCATCTTCAATTTGTTATATGTTCCCCTAGGGAACCTTTCCTTCCTGAGATGTGCTAAAACCTGATCTCCCACTTCAAATTTAAGTTCCCTGTGATGTTGATCAACTCTGTCTTGTATTTGTAATTAGAACTCTCCAACTGTCCTTTGATCTGGCTATGGAGTCGCTCCATCTCCACAGCAAAATCCTCTGCTCCAACGCTCTTGATCTCACCCTGTCCCAAGTCTCTCTACTCAAACACTCCCCTAGATTTCATTCCATAGAGTATTTGGAACGGGCTCCTTCCAGTGCTCCTGTTTGGTGAGTCATTGTATGCAAATTATTCTTGTGGAAAAATTTGATCCCACTGGTTATGGTGTTCAGTAACCAGGCTTCTCAATAAGTTTCCCAAACTTCTATTTACCACCTCAGTCTACCCATATGTATGAGGGTGATAAGATGAGATGAAGGAAAAATTTGTCCCCATCTTCTTCCACAACATCCTCCAAAAGTGACCAACAAATTTTGTGTTCCTGTCTAAGACAATGCTCCTAGGTAGGCCATGAAGTCTCACAACTTCTCTGAAAAACAGATTTGCAACATGTGTTGCATCGTTGGTCTTTTGGCATGGGATGAAATATGCCATCTTTGAAAACCTATCCACCACCAAAAATATGGAATTGAATCCCCTTTTTTTTCTTGGCAATCCCAACACAAAATCCATGCTTGTTGCATCCCAAGGCCTCTCTGGTATTGACAATGGTTGATACAATCCAGTGTTCTATCTTTTCCCCTTTGCATGTTGGCAGATCCTACATCTGTTCACAAATTTCATCACCTCTGTTCTCATACCTGGCCAATAGTATGAACTTCTCAACTGTGCAAACATTTTATCATGGCCAAAATGTCCAACTAATCCTCCACTATGCTTCTTCCTCATAAGATTGTCCCTCATTGAGCATCTTGGTATGCACAATTGATTTCCTCTGAACAAAAATCCTTCCTGAACCATATACTCTGTCCACTATCTCTCAGTACAGGGCTTGTACATACTTCATAGGCCTCCTTGAAATCTGTATCATCACAATACATATCCTTAAGGTGTTCAAACCCCAAGGACTTCACCTAGAATTCCTGCATGATCAAACATCTCCTGCTTAATGCATCAACAACCTTGTTAGCATTCCCAACAATATGTTTTATGACAAAAGTAAAATTTTGCATAAATTCAATCCATTTTGCATGCCTCTGATTCAGTTTTTCCTATCTGGTTATGAATTGTAAATCTTGGTTATCGCTATACAAGACAAATTCTTGTGGGACAAGATAATGCCTCCATTTCTTCAAATCTTGAATTATGGCATAAAACTCCTTGTCATATGTGGAGTATTTCCTCTTAGTCTCATTAAACTTCTCACTAAAATAGGCAACAAGTTAATTGTACTGACTCATAACTTCTCCTATTGCAACTCCACTTGCATCACATCTTACCTGAAATATCTTTTCAAAATTCGGCAAGACCAGAATTGGTCGTTCTGTTATCTTCTCCTTTAGTATATTGAAGCTCCTTTTGCCCTCCTCTGTCCATTTAAAAGACTTGTGCCACTTATTTACTGTATCCATCATGGGTGCACAAATCCCACTGAAGTCTCTAATGAACTTTCTATAAAAACTTGCTAAACCATGAAAGCTCCTTACCTCGAACATGCTCCTTGGCAACGACCACTCTCTAATCACTTTCACCTTCTCTAGATCCATCTTCAGTTCATTCGAAGACATCACGAAACCCAAATAAATGAGTTTTGTCTTCATAAAAGAGGACTTCTTCAGATTGATCAACAACTTCTTCTGTTGTAACCTCCTCATTACTAGCGTTAGGTGTCTCAGATGCTCCTCTTTAGTCTTGCTAAAGATCAGTATATTGTCTAGATATACAACCACGAACTTGCCAATGAAATCTTTTAGAATTTCGTTCATCAGCCTCATAAAAGTGCTCAGGGAATTTGTTAAGCCAAATGGCATAACTAGCCACTCATACAGACCTTCATTCATCTTAAAGGTTGTTTTCCATTCATCACCTTCTCTCATCCTGATCTGGTGATATCCACTTTTTAGATGTATCTTAGAAAAGAAATTTTCTCCACTTAAGCAATCCATTAAATCATCCATTCTCAATAAAGGAAATATGTACCTGATGGTGATCTTGTTGATGGCTCTCGAGTCTATGCACATTCTCCATCCTCCATCTTTCTTTGGGCTTAACACAATTGGTACTGCGCATGGGATCAAACTTTTTCTGACCAAACCCTTATCTAGCAACTCTTGGACTTGGTTTCTCACCTCCTCATTTTCTCGAGGTGTTAATCTATACGCTTCTTTGTTTGGCAGGTTTGCTCTTGGTATCAAGTCAATATGATGACTAATACTGCTGATGGGTGGCAATGAATTTGGCAGCTCATCCACCACTATATGAACAAAATTATCTAACAGCTCCTGAACCTCTTCAGGAAAATCATCCATTGATTTACTCATAAGGATGACTCTGGGCTTCCTCACCACAACAAATTTCATCTTCTGTTCTTCCTTGACTTCTTTAGAGGTTCCTTCCCACTCATGAGAAGTATGCTTGTGATGGCTTCCTCCTTCGCTCTCTTCTCCTCCATTGGCAGCAACATATGCGTCCTACCATTCTTCTCCAATGTGTATGTATTCTTCCTTCCATCGTGAATGACATTTATGTCAAACTATCATGGTCTTCCCAACAGAATATGGCATACGGCCATGGGAATTACATCACATAGGATTTCATCTCTATATCCTCCTATTTTAATTTCAACTAAGCATTGTTTACCGATCATTACCTGGTGTCCTTTTTGCAGCCATGAGACTTTCTATGGCCTTGGATGTGCAGTTGTCTTCAGCTCCAATTTCTCCACCATCTCTGTGGATACTAGGTTTTCAGTACTCCCACTGTCAATGATTACCTTGCATACTTTATCCTTAGTCTTGCAAGTTGTCCTGAAGAGATTGTTTCTCTGCACCGACTTTTCAATTTCTGCCTTTGGTTTTAAGAGAAATTTTCTCAACATCAAGGATGCTCCATCCTCTGCTCCTTTTTCTTCAAAATCTCTTTGTTGTGCTTCTAAAATGTGAGCTTCTCCTCCTTCCTTCTTTTTCTCGGGACATTCCCAAGACATGTGCCCTATCTTTCCATAGTTATAGAACCTTACTCCTCCTCTTCCTCTTCCTCTAGAAGAGTTTCTTCCACCACTTTGTATCCCTCGTGAACTTCCTCCTCATTCTGAGTGATTGTGTGGTTTCTCAGCCTCGTCCTTAGACTGTTTTTCTCTGGCGTGGTTAAATCCCTTGCCTTTGCTTGGGACCGAGCTTTTATCTCTTCCTCACTGGTTTTGTTTCTGGCCAGCTTCTCCTCTACCTTCAACACAAACTGATAAGAATCTTCCATAGTCCTAATTGACATCATGCTGAGCTCATTCTGGATCTCATATCTCAAGCTATTTATATATCTGGCGAATTTCTCTTTGTCTCTCTCCCATTGTCCAGTTCTGATGTTCAGGTGGTATAACTCCTCGGTGTATTCCTTGACAATCATCCCTTTCTGTCTCAGGTTATGTAGCTTCTTGAATAGATTGATCTGATAGTCTTTGGGTATGAACTTAGCCTTCAGTTTGGCTACCATCCTATCCCAACTCTTTATCCTCTATTTTCCTTTACTTCTCCTCTCAGCCAACAATTCGTCCCACCACAGTGTTGCATGCCCTTTTAGCTAGGTGACTGCCTACTTCACCTTCTTCTCCTCATCGACATATTCATAGTCGAAGTGTTTATCCATCGACCTTACCTAGTCCAACAATTATTCAACATCTAAATTTCCCTCATACATGGGGACCTCTATCTTAGCTCTGCCTCCCAATCTGGCAACTGCTCTCAACAAATGTTCTTCTGAAACATCCTTTCCTACAGCTTCTTCAACATCAACCTCTTCACTTTCTGCATCACTGACATCCCCAACATCGTGTGCTCTCCTCTATGCTGCTTCCATTGTTTCCAATCGGGCCCGAAGCTCTCGCATCTCCCTCTCTACAACACGGTTGGCTAAAGGTGGTTCTCATCTTCTTGGCAACATTGTGTCAACTATCTGTCACCCATAGAGTACAGCTATGATTCCTCTGTCTCCTTCTTTTCCTCCTTTTCTTGAAGTCTACAAACAAAAAACTGATGCTTTGATACCACCTGATGCAGACCCCCTATCCCTCCTTAGGGCTGCACAACCTCTCGGTCAGGATCTTCTGGCTCAGGAGCCAAAATGGCTCTTTTGGTTCCAAACTGGAACCCTTCAAAAATGAACACACACACATAGGTCCCCCCACAAATGCAAAATTGGATTTTCCAAGTGCCAAGCATGAGCTCACACAACACACTACCAAGAGTCATGACCTTGCGCTAATCCAAAAAGGACGCTTATCGGGGACTAGAAATTCACAAGTCAAGCATCTCGTCCCTTTGTCCTTCGAACCCCCAGTTGTCGAAATGCTAAAATGTCCTAGCACCGGTTCCTTCGGGTTTTTGCATTTCGTGAAATCAGAATGCAAGGGATATATTTGCTCTTTGGGAACCTCGGTTGCCTAAATGCCAAAAATGTCCCTGCGCCTATTCTTTCGGGTTTTCACATTTTGTGAAACCTGGGTGAAAGGGATATCTTTACTCCTTGGAAATATCGGTTGCCGAAGTACCAAAATGTCTTGCCATTCGTTCTTTTGGGGTTTCGCGATTCAGGGAATCGAGATGAAAGGGTCCCACTCCTCTGTCTTTTGAATTCCAAGTTGCCGAAATACCAAAAATGTCGCGACGCCTATTCCTTCAGGTTTTAGCGATTCGGGGAATCGTGATGCAAGGATTCTGCTCCTCTGTCTTTTGGTTTCCCAATTGTCAAAATACCGAAATGCCTTGGCACTCGTTCTTTCGGGATTTCACGATTCGAGGAATCATGATGCAAGGATCCTTCTCCTCTGTCTTTTGGGTTCCCGATTGCCGAAATACCAAAATGCTGAAATGCTTTGGATGTCAAAAAGGCCTTGCCGCTAACCTCCTCACAACTCCACCTTATCCAATGGCTGGTGGGGTTTCAGTTTTTCTCCTCAAGGACTCTCCACCATCCGTTCATATCTTCGGGATCTCCCCTCCCGGATCTAGCATTGTTAAAGCCTGCACTTCTCCCTCAAATCAAATGGTCTGCAAAATCTTCTACCGTGATCCAACTCTCAACGACGTTCTTCCTCCTGAGATTTTACTCACTTCAGACTTAGAATATTTTCTAATTCTTCAAAGACTCGGTCTCCGTTCCTTCTAGGGAATGAGTTCTTGGATCTCGATAACATTTTCTAAAGCGTTATCCCTCCTGAGCTTTGTCTAGTTCAGACTTCAATTTCCCATGCACTCCTTGTGTCTGAGGGATTTCGATAACTCAGATCCACGATATTTCTCATAGAGAAATTCCTCTTGATCTCCTCACGTTCCTCTTTAGCTCGATGCACACCTTCCAGAGCTTCCAATGAAGAGAAACAATTGAAATTGGAAAAACTCACAGTTCCATCCCCTTGTTCATGTAAACAGAAAAGACAAGAAAATGCACACAATCCACACACCATACATTTGGATCAATTTTCCATTCTGTTATATTCACAAGTGCCCAATGTCTACATAATACATCCAAAATTACAGTAACTGAAAAACACTGAGATCTCCTGCTAACTCGTAGTTCTCTCTTACAACTAATTTCTCTCTGTATTCCAGCTCTCCTCTAACTGGTTGTACCAAACTTCTACATAACTCAAAAATGTTTCTAGGGTTTCCCCTGGCTACTTTCCTACTCTAACATTCATCCTACGCTATCTTAGTTCAGTCGCATTCCAAACCGAAGTGGAAACTCCTTCTCTATTTACAATTTCAAAACTTTGCCCCAAAGGGTAAAATTCGACACTGGTTCAAGCGTGCCTCCAAAAGGTGAATTCTGACGCTGAGTGGAGGCAGATTCCAAAATCATTTGTAATTTCCCACATTGAAGTTCTGGAAGAACTCTCACATGTTGTGTGGTCCCGCCTCTGTGCGCTTACCAACGATGCTCCTGCATCACTTATGCTACAATAATGATGCCCATATGCCATTTTTGAAAGTTACTTTCATGATTTAAAGGTTGTAGCAAGTATTAATAAGGATTTTAAGGATTCTTGCATAGTTTTGGTAGTAGCTGATATGTTTTGAGCGAAAAATGACACCTACCAAAAATTTTGTAGCGCATCCTACTAAAGGAGCTGCGAACTGCTAAAATTGTGATAGTTTGAAGTGCACTCGCTGCAAACTTGACAGTTACTTGGCTTCTAAGTTGTAGGAGGGCTTCCACATGTCAGATAATGTTCAAATATCTCCTTGGAGATCAATTAGAATTCAATGGATACTTGTTCCCAATATCTAGATCCATCAAATATTCATGCAATGAGTTGGATGCAGTTGTATTTATTACTACCAACAACCTCCTAAAATTTAGCAGTTTACTAGATTTTAGTTATTTTTTCTACTGCCAGGCCTCTCCCAGGCATAGAATCTTATGCTAGAGATAGGGGGCAAGTTCAAGAAGTTTTTTATGCTTTTTTCTATTTAATGTGTAATGTAACTCCAGAAGAGGGTTTGAATGGTCATAGATTGAGACTCATATCTTTACTCTCAACTGTAAAAAGTTTACATATTGTATGTACTTGGACTTAAGAATATTGAATGGTTAATGATAAATTTCTTCTCTTACTACCATATTTTGTGCTTCATTCTTTCTTTGATGCTATCTATTGATGAAGGATTCATCTTAGTACTTTTTTTTGAATGCAGTGAATGCTTTACTATTTATTTACTAGTGCAAGTGTTGTCAAAGTACTTTCTCTTGTTGATTAGGAGGTTCCTACTTGATAATATTTCTATTGTATATGTTTCAGAATTACCTGATGTAACCTGGTGCATGTACTTCACATTTTATGCTAAGTATTCCATATTTCCATTGATATTCTAAATGTGGGTCTGAGATTATTCAAGCCTTACTTATTGGTGTATATTTTGTGGAAATCTTGTGTTGATGTTTTAAATTGAGTTTCTCACCCATTTTCTAGACCTTGAACTAAACTCTTATATTTTACAAACCTACAAGCTTTCTGATGGGTATTAGGCTCACACCTATAGTATTCTAGGTGAGACTTCTAGTGATAACAACATTCACGTTCCTTGGAATCCACAAACATTATTGTGGGTGCACATTCCTACTCACCCCCTTGCAACTTATCGTAATACATGAATAATACATGAATAGATGTAAGTTTGATGGCTATTTTTTAAGAGTGTTTGAATGAGAAAACTATGTGAGAAGATATTAAAAGGATGTAGGAGTCTTGATTTTTCATCACATGATATCCACTTTCCTTGGGTTGGGTGTAATATGCTCTAAATTTGGGTACATAATAATTAAGAACACATTTAATGGAATTTGCATGTTCAAGAGGGAACATATAAATCCTTTGAATACTTTGTCTTTGAAACTCATATGTGTGTCAATAACTACATTATGTATATCAAAGGGACATAAATTACCTTATTTTTCCTTTCTAGATAATACTTGGTATGCCAAAAAGTATAAGTGAGATAGTAAAAAGAGAAATGGAGGTGAGTTAGTACCCTCTAAAGTTAGAGTGGTTGAAATTAAATAAAACTTGTAATATTATGAACATAAACCAATGTTGTAATGTTATGAACATAACCCCTAATAAATGGATCTTAATTTTGAAATATTATGAACATAAATCACTTCATCCACACACTGGAAGGAATCCCAGAGAACTCGTATGTAGACCATGAGATGTGCAAAGGCACTACAGAATGGAAAACCTTACAATAGAACTTTATAGAAACTTTATCATTTGAACATTAGAACCCAAACAATGATTCAACATTGAATCATATAAGAGGTGTGATATTTATTGATGAACCATAGGTTGAACTCATGACATAATGTCGACAATAAAATAGAAAGAAAATCAAAGAACTAATTCCATGTTATCATATTGAATGGGAAGCACCAGATGAAGATGACTCGCACAACATTCAAATTATAGAAATTGAAGGAGAAAGAGAGGCGGAAGGTCCATCTATGGAATCATAAGTATTTTATGCACCAATCAAAGTGAATAAATTCAACATTGGGACAATTGACAATCCTAAACTCACAAGTATTGGAGACTATTGGGATGAACAAACAGTAGAAAGAATAACATAGTTATTGTGCGAATACAATGACATGTTCCCAATGACCTTTATAGAGATGAAATGCATAGAAGGAGATCTAGGAGAGATGAATATACCTCTCAAACTTGAGCCAAGACCTGTTAGAAAGAGACCTTACAAACTGAATCCAGTATATAAGAAAAAAGTAAAAGCAGAAATTGACATAATTTTGGAAGCTAGTATCATAGAACCGATAGAGGAATTTGAATGGATAAGCCCTATGGTAGTCCAAGAAAAGAAGCAAGGGAGGATAGGTATTTGTGTAGATTTGAGAAAATTGAATGATGCTTGCTTACATGATCCTTTTCCTACCCCATTCACAGATGAAGTCTAAAGAGAATGTGGGAGGCCAAGAAGCATATTCATTTATAGATGGATTCTCAGGTTACCATCATATCAAATATCTCTAGAGGACCAGTATAAGACTACTTTTTCTATAGGATGGGGATCCTACCAGTACACAGTCATGCCATTTGTCCTGAAGAATGCACCGGCCATATTTTCAAGAGTAGTCATAGCTTCTTTTAAGGAGTTCATACATCAGTTTATAGAAGTATATATGGAGGACTAGATTGTATATAGTATGTTAAAGGATCATGTATACATGTTAATACTTATGTTCAAAAGATGCATGAAATGTCATATATCATTAAATATCAAGAAATACATTTTTGGGACACCTTTTGGGATACTATTGGGACATATAGTGTGTAAACAAGGCTTACTAGTAGATCCTTCTAAGATTATAGTAATTGTAAACTTACCACCACCAAAATCAGTGTGCTAGTTGAGAAAAAAACTAGGACATACATCCTATTACGAGAAATTTATAAAAGGGTATGCTCAGATTACTACACCAATGGAAAAATTGTTAAAGAAAGATATAAGATTTCAGTGGAATGAGGACCGTCAACAAGGATTGGATACCTTAAAATAAAATATGGTCACAACACCTATCCTAGTATTCCCAAATTGGTAAAATACATTTCATGTGCATGTAGATGCATCAGTCATAACACTTGGAGAAATTATGGCACAACCAAGAGCATGGGATTTAAACCATCCTATAGCCTTTGCAGGAAGAAAATTGTCAGAATCAAATGAGAACTACAACACCACATAAAGAGAAGGCTTATCTATGGTATATGCACTTTAGAAATTCAGGAACTACTTACTAGGTAAACACTTTAAGATGTTCATAGATCACTCTGCCCTCAAATATCTAGTCAACAAGACAATGTTGGGGGGGAGGATATATACATGGTTATTGTTATTTCAAGAATTTGATTTCGAAGTGATAGTCAAACCAGGGAAGCTGAATGCAGGACCTGATCACCTTTCAAGGGTAACTAATGGAGAAGAACCTACCAACTTGGAAGACAACCTCCCTAATGAGCAGTTATTTTCAGTACAAGAGCTGATCAATAATTTGTTGATATTATTGAATACTTAAGAACAAGAATCGCACCACAAGAATTTAGCACTGCACAGAACAAAAATATGTAGTCAAAGATGTAGACTATTAACTTATTGCAGGACACTTATATAAGATAGACACATACAACATTTTGTGAAGGTGTGTGTTAGAGCGTGAAATACCTAGAATTTTGCAAAATCTTATGAAGGTACAGTTGGAGGACACTATGGAGGAAAAGATATCATGAAGAAGTTATTTCAAGTAGGACTATGGTGGCCAACGGTCCATAGATATGCCAATGAATATTTCTATACATGTGATTTATGTCAGAGGGTTGGAAAACGCAACAGAAGGGATGAGACGCCCCTAAGAACACATGTAAATTTACAGTTATTTGACAAATGGGAAATATACTTTGTTGGACCAATCCATCCACCAAACAAAAAGATCAAGATCTAGATATATCATTAATGTGACTGAATACTTAACCAGATGGGAAGAAGCATCACCAGTCAAAGACTCTAGTGCAGAGAAAACAACACACTTTTTGTTTGAGCAAGTGATCACCAGATTTGGGAGTCCACTAATTTTAATGAGTGACCAAGGTACTCACTTTATCAATAGTATTGTCAGGACTATGACTGAGGAGTTTGAAATCTATCACCAGAAGAGTACACCATAACATCCTAAGGAAAATGGAACAATAGAAGCCTTCAATAAGATATTAGAGAATGCTTTGACTAAGATCTGCAATGTCAACAGTGATGATTGGGACTTGAAAATTCCAACAGTACTATGGGAATATAGGACTACATGTAAGAATTTGACAGGACATAAACCATTCAGATTGGTGTATGGGAAGGAAGCAATGGTACCATTGGAATTTTTGGTACCCATTCTATGTGTAGCAGCAATAACCAACATGATAGAAAGAGGCGCAGTAAAGGAAAGGTTAAATAAACTAATGGAGATGGAAGAGGACAATATTTTGGCAGAATTTCACCAAGAAGTACAAAAAGCAAGAGACAAATCTTGGCATGACATACATATTAAGAGGAATAGTTTCAATGAGGGAGACCTAGTCCTACTCTATGATAGTAAATTTTTCCAACACCCTGGTAAATTTAGAATGCATTAACTAGGACCATATGAAGTAAAGAATGTCACAAATGGGGTATTTGTGTAGCTAAAGGATTTGGTAGGAACAAAACTAAAAGGAATGATCAACGATAGTCAACTAAAAGTGTATAGGGACAGTCAACCTCCTAATGCTTAAAAGTTACATCGCAGTGAGAAAGGAATGTATATAGTGTACTACAATAGATTTTAGGACATAAAAAATGACAAAAGGAAATAAAAAGGAGAAAAATAAGGAAAAATAAATACAAAAATAGAAAAGAAACAAAATACAAAAATATTAGGAAATAATGTGCGTAGAGATAGTGGACTCAACGCGACAAAACGAAAAAAAATGTTTGCACGTAGCATATGGGTAATAGAAATAAAAACATTGTGCACTAAGGAAAAATCACATTAGAAATTCATGGTGCACTCAAAAAGATCAGCGCACTAGAAAATGGGACAACGGTCAAAAAAGTGAAAAACAGTCGTTAGGGAAAAAATGTGTGAATTGGGGCATTTATGGAATTAAATGAAGTGTACTCGACAAGATTCAATGCATTAATCGTAGTGAGAGAAGCTTCTCTGAGAAGATTCACAACATTCATGGAACTCTCTATATAAAGGGGAAACGGGCCAAACAAGATTTATTGTGAAATTTCAAAGTCACGGAGCTAGAGAGCACACAGACGATAGGAAAACATTCGAGTGTAGAGAGAGAACCAGTGGAAGTTTATTCACCAAATAACGAAGTACCCACTATGGCACAACCAAATATTGGCGCACTGAGACAAACTGTGAGGCAGGGATGATTTTAAGGATGGAAATTTATTTTAAAATGTAAAAACCTTGGCAAATATTACTAATCCTTCATATTCCAACTATAAAATGTTTGGCAATATTTTTATAAAAATATTCAAATTTCTAAGGATTTTATATAGTTTGTATAACGTTTTGGCGATTTTTAAGGAAAAACAATGTTATCCTATAGAATTTGGGTGAATCAATTTTAGAATAGCTAATCATTTTTTGGGAAAAGCCATAGAAAATTATCCCATGAGCGAAATTTAGCCCCTAAAATTATCCTGTGATGAAAACTAGAAGAAGTCTCAGGACACCACACGAAACCCTAGAGGCAAAGAAATAAATGGCACAGAGAGAGGGAATTTTTGATGTCGACACAATTCCCTCCCTGCAGGTCGAACCAATGAGTGCCAAAATGGTTGAGAAAGAAGAAAAATCCCCAACAATGGCCAACATGGAAATTGATTCACACGACAGTGCACAGGGCCATGAAACAATCGACGCAAGAAAACTACAACAACATGTGAGGGTCGAAGTAACCTACAGAAAAAATGGTGATGTCAGCAAGTGGAAATAGGCAGGGGTAGGGTCCATGCAGTAGAAGGAATGGATGGCTGAAGTTATCATCGGACATACAGACTCAAGTGCATAAGATAGAGAGTCAAATTCTGGGACCTCTAGTGCACCAGTAAGAAGAAAGGGAAAAAAACCCATTGCGCGGTCCTCTCGCAAGTAGCCCGAAAACTTAAACATATTACCATGCATTCGAGAGGGAGTGCAAGCCACACCAATTCTATTGGGTTGCGTGCAAAATTTGAGATATGTAGACCATGATGTGTCTAACTCTAGAAAATTTCCTGAATTTGCGTTGCAGGTGTATATGGAGAGAATAGTCACATGACCCTTTGGATGCCCCATGATGTAGCAAAAGAAATGGGTGGAAGGCCTAGAAAACACAGGGCTACACACCACAACATGGAGAATCACTCTACAAGTTGTTGCGTAGTTTCAAAGTATAAAAAAATTTAGGGCTACACACCAGAACATGTGCATCCAAGTGCACATAGATACAACAAAGGAATGGTTGTAGCTACAGTACTGCATCAAGGAAGAGGAGGTAGAAATGGAAATACATGACTAGAAAGATGACCGGAAGATCCCAGTCATTACCAAGGAAATTCCAAAAGGGAAGGACGTAGACATAGGGTCATCTAAAACACCTCCAGATAGTAGAGGTGATAAAAAACAAAGTTGCACAGATGAGACAGAAAGGAAATGAATTAGCAGAAAATTTCCTTAATTTGGTCAGAGTAGTTCAAGGAGCGTGCACCACCTGAGTGGCTCGGGAGGATCCAAATGTCAGTGTTGGTGGCCTGTTTGGCACAAACCTATTTTGAGAAGAAATTATATTTTGAGCACATGCACAATTTTGGAGAAGAAGGTCTAATTTGGGAAAGACCTAATTTTTTCTAGAAGACCTATTTTTGGAGTGCACGCAATCAAAGGAAAGTAAGAAAAATGAAAAAAAAGAAGGAAAAGAAACATGCAAGAGGAAAATCAACTTGGCGTGCAGGAAGTTGGACCTAACCATGTTAGGGTTAGGGTTTTGGAAAAAGATTGTAACAACTATAAGCCTAGAAACTAATACAAATAAGAGCCTAGGAGGTCTAGGCTATGATTTTTCAAGAGTTAGTGAATTCGATGCTACTGAGAAGTGAGAGACTATCTATTGTAATAAGGATGTAGAAGAGATGAGTAGGTTGGATTTTGAGGGTTAGATCACAGGTTGAGGAGCCTGGTGTTGTCTAGTCTTCCTCATAGAGGGTCTTGAATATCTTCATACTTGTAAGACAAAATATGTAATGCACACAACGCTATATTTTGCAGCAAGCCTAATAAAGAAGTAGAAAATCCAAATCTGTGTGGACGTATCCCAGGAGGGGGTGAACCACGGTAAAACATGTGTTGTATGTGATTTTTAGTGCATGTTTATTTTATGTCAATGATTTATCATGTTTACCTTATGTCAATGAGTGATTTATGAATGAATGGTTAAGATAAATATGTTATAAAGCATGCATGACCTAAAATATGAATGAATCCTAGGAATATTGAATGGATAATATGTTGAATGTATCAATAAGGTAGAATACACTCCCATATCTCCACTCATTCCTAGACTCCAAGCACTTGAGAATTGTAGTAACCCATAAATATATCTTGGGTGAGATTGCGTAGTGCACTTTGTTCATTGTGTTTCCTTCTGGTTTACCAGGAGGACTGACAATTTTAGAGGGTTTTGTTAGAACCCTGATCAAATATGAACTTGGGTGAGACCAAGAAGTGAATGAGATAAATAACCCAAAATGTACCTATACATTCTTGAATAAGATCTTAGCAGTGCCCTCGGCTGTGATACTCTTCTTGTAGGTAGTCAGAATGGCCATCTTAGAGAATTGATAAAAAACCACAAATACATAGTCATTTCCATTCTTTGTGGTGGTGAGACCTGACATGTAGTCCATCGAGATATATTCCCAGGGATTGTCTGGAGTATTCAGAGGGGTGTAAAATCCCTTTTTATTAATGGTTTTCTTGGAAATGGAGTAGGCAATGCGAGATATGATATACTTACGAACATCATGTCAAATCTTTGACCGATAGAAATAATTTTGTATCACTACCACTATCTTCTCCATGCTAAAGTGTCCTAACACCCAATTGTAGTGGGATTCCAAAATAAACTTCGAATGCTCACATGAAGAAACATAAACATGATCCAAATGGCATAGCAGTCCATCCTAAACATGGAATTTGGAAATGGTCATACATAATCCCAGCATCTAGTAGGTCGTAGCGAAGTCAAGATTGATGTCATGTATTTTGGACCACCTGAAGTTATCATGCTCGCAAGTGTCGAGCACTGTGATTAGTGATGAAAATAGAGGTTGAATGAGGTCATCAACTATGTGATTTGTGATCCATTTCTTATACTTAATGTTGAGGGGAAAATACTTCAAGTATGTGGACCAATTTTGATGGTGGTCATTCTGCAATTTTCCTTATGTATGCATAAACTACAGAGATTTATGATACATATGGATGATTGTATCCTTCCCCATAATGTAATGCTTCCATTGGAAGAAATTTTGTATGATGGAATAATTTTCTTTGTCATAGGTGGTGTATTTACAAATGACATATAAGAGTGTCTCACTATTTTAGAACATCGTATTACCGTGTTGAGTGAGAATGCCACCAACAACATAATCAAAAGAATTTTTCTCAATATCAACTATTTTTTGCAAATTGGGTAAGGAAAGAACCGAGGCTAATCATAAGTGATGTTTCAAATCATGAAAGGATTTCTACTATGATCTACCCCACATAGATTTGGATTTGCAACCACTCTTGATAACTTGGATGAGAGCCTAAGAATATCCAAATCTCGGTTACTATTGTTGGGGATGGTTAGTCATGAATGAGTTGGATCTTGGTTATATTGACATGCACACCATGCTCATCTACTATGTGTCTGATCTATTGGACCATGTTCATGATGAAGGACAATTTATCTAAGTTAGTATATAGCTTATGTTTCCACAAAGTATGGAAGACCTGTTTAATGTGTTGCAAGTGTTATACCTAACTCTTACTGAAGACAAGGATGTAATACAAATATACAACGACAAATAAATTGGTGAAGGGTCATAATATGTCATCCATCAACTTCATGAAAGTTGTAAGGGAATGTTTCAAGACAAAAGGCATGACCAACCACTCAAAAAGAAATTTATTAGACTTATAAATCTTCCATGCATCAGTTTGTTCTATGGGAACCTAATGGTAGTTAGAATTTAGATCAATCTTGATAAAGTACTTGTCCCCTTTCAGTTGGTCGAGAAGGTTGTCAATTAAATGAATTAGGTATCATTTATTAACTGTGATTTAGTGTAATTCTCTGTAATCAATATTGAGTCTCCAAGTCCCATATTTATTCTGTACAAGCACGATCAAACTTCTACATGGTGAGGAGATTCGTCGAATGTGCCCTTTTTGTAGCATATCTTGAATCTAACACTTGATTTCCTCATTTTCCAGGAGAGAAAATATATAAACTATCCCATTAGGAAAAGGAATTATAGGGGTCAACTCCATTTAATGCTTGACTTGACAGTGTAGAGACACCACGATAGATGAGGTGAAGATGTCCCGATATTCTTCCATGAATTTTTCCACTTGATTATGTTATCTAGAGGATTCTTCCACAAAGGCCATGTATGTGGATACTACCTTCTGCTCACATTGAGAGTGAATCATGAAGAGGATAGATTTCTCAGTCTAGCAGATGACCTTCTTGCATTGCTTAGTTGAGACCAAATAAATTGTGGTAAAAGGAGATACTTATGGTATCATGTACAATTGTATTCCCATATTAATAATGACACTACAAGGTCTAGAATCATACAAAACATGGTATTTCCACATATATCATTGGCCTAAAATAACATTGAAAACTTTAAGTGAGGAAACATCATAAAATACCTCATCCTTGAGGGCTTGATGCCATAAGGAAGATGGCATTGTTGGATGATGCAAATATCTCATCCTTGGATGATCTACCAAATGTTTTACAACCGTAGATTTGGTGTTGTCGTTAACTGCAACCACTTGAAAACCTATTCCTAGATGAGGTTATTTTAGATTCCTTTATCAACAATGAAATGTAGGGGATAACCCTTCTCCCACATCTGCAAGTGAAAAAGGAATTTACCTTATTCCATATCTTCTAGTTCGTTTGGTAGGATCTTAATGGTAGCGACTATGGCACTAGGTTTTGCATTGATGATTTTATTCCCATTGTTTGGCTCTGAATTAGAGTTAGATCCTAGATCTGACTCTAAGGATTTTAGCTCAGCCACTAATGATTTATTCAAGAAACATTCATCAGTGTTGTGCTAGGGGATTTTATGTAAATTTCACCAATTCCTAGTGTCTTTCTTCATCTTCCCATTATCTTTATTTGTTTTCATCTTATACTAGTTTTCCTTAGGTTTTCCATCCTCGTTTTTTCCTTTATTCTATGTGCTTGGGATGCCTTTGCTTGAATTTTGTTGTGATGAATTCACATATCCAAAATCACACTTATTCCTCCTCTTAAATTTTTTCTTGATATTAACAACATATCTATAAGTGGCTCCCAGTGATGACATGTACAAAAAATCTATTTCTATTTGGACGTACCTATGTAGACCCCCATGGTATTTTAGAATGAGATGTCTCTTGGAGTCTCTAAAACCCATCTTGGTGTGCAAGGTATGGAAGTTATTTTTGAACTACAATACTATTTGGTCCCTATCCTAATGTAGTTTGGTCCATCTCATGTACTGGTCATTGTGTTTTCCAATAGGGTAATATTTTTCCTTGACGACATCCATAAAAGAGTCCCAAGTGCTCTCAACCCCGAATATTTTAGAATCCTTTATGTATTTTTCCTCAAAATGATTCTCCCACCAATGTTTGACATAGGAGACAACCTTAAGGATCACAAAGGTGATATTTTCCTTATTGGAAAATTTATGGACATAGAAATAACCTTTTAGTAGAGTTAACCACTTTTCAAAAGAATCTACATCTATCTGAACTTTAGATATGGAAATATCAAAATTAATGTGTACCTTGAAGGGGGTTGTGCATATAAAGTGTACTCTTAATGAAGATGCATCAATCATTGTTGGAAATCATCAAAGGATTTGGGAAAATTATCCATCATCTGATTCCTCCAGTGCATGAGGGATTTCGTGAGCAACAACTTAATGGATATCCTGCTCCCTCGTCTCTCTTTTCCTGTACCATGGGATACCACCAAGGTTGGTGAGGATGGTATTCTAAAGGCTTGACTAGTTCAAGTCCCATTTCCTTATACCCTAGCCTTGTTGAGGACATGACCAAAGAAACATATAAATATTTTATTTCTTTGATACCACTAATCTAGATTTATGGGGGAACAAAATGAAACACAAAAATATGACCAAAACATAGATACAATAATACTCAATTTCTATTAAAGAATGAAATATTCAAATATTTTAAAAGAATATATAGAGTGAAATGAACTCAGTAGAATGATTATGGATTATCTCTGGGAATATATGTGACAACTAAGCTCATTCACAAAAAGATGATTACAATGAGGATCCAAAGGTCTTTCTAACATTAATCATAAATGAGAAAACCCTAAGCATAAAAACCCTAACCCTAAAAGATGAAATGCTAAACTTTTTATGGGCCCCAATGGAGGTAGTTAACACATCAAGTACCAGAGGGCGTAACTATTTCATATTATCTCCATTTGGGTTGCTTGGTACCCCATCAAAAAGGTCTATTCGAGGAGTAAAAATTATGAATGGAACAATACAAACCTCCAGTATCAATTGGGCATTTCCACATTAGAAAAACATCATTTAGGGCTTTAAAATGACTATGGATGTTTGGGACTTGAAAAAATATAGAAAAATTACCAAGATGGAAATTGTATTTTGAGGTAGTGGAATAGGTGGGAAGCCACCAATGTCCACCTAGATCAATAACCTTTTACCTTGTCACATTGTGACAAAAATTTCCCAATGTCACATTATCACAATTAGTTACCAACGATGCAATGTCTCAAACATTTTCTAGTGTCACATTGTTAAAAACATCTCCCTACATCATAATGTGTCAACCATCTCTTGACGTTGAATTTTGATGAAAATTTTCTAACATCACAATGTCACAAATATTTCCCTTTATCGCATTGTGACAAACATCTCCCAATGTCGCATTGTCACAATCACTTACCAACGTTGTAATGTGTCGATCATCTCCCAATGTCCCATTGTTCATTATTAGGGTTTTAAACATAACAATAGTTCATATTTGGAATAAGAAAATAGATATATTGAAGAACTATTTGTCCAAAGATCGATGGATATTCGTAACAAACGAACGAAATCATGTTTATATATCGACTCCCTATCATTTCCAAAGTGAAAATGGAAGATTTTCATGGTAAGTACGATGAACATTGGGGAGCCCCAAAAAAATTATTGAAATTGTAGTCATTTGCGATGGTACAATTAATTCAATTCATATTGTCGTAATATCTTGTCGAATTTTGACCCCATATGTATTAGTGTAGATTAGATAGTTGTATTATTTAGAGAGCTACATTTTTTATTACACACATCTATATGCCCACTATCACTCCATCAGGTGAAATATTGCAGTAGAAAATAATGTGTTTCTCTATTTTCTTTCCTTTGTATACATTATACTGTCATTGTCTATGTTTTCATGTAAATATGTGGTCGATACTTAATGGGTTCTTTTCTATTTTAATTACCTCACTGGTTAGGCATTATATTTCAAATTGTTTAAATAGATTTAAAATTCAAATTCAGTTTCTTCCAAAGTTTGTCAGAGGATTATATGATTCGTCTCTTCATTGGTCTTTGTCACTTGCCAAAATCCCAAGTAGAAAAGAAAATAATGAATTGGGTTGTAACATGTTTTGTAGGATGTACACCAAGAAGAAGATATGTCACTTGTTGTTGCCTCATGAGGCACACCTACAAAATAGGTATTGAGGTGCATCTTGGAGATGTAGTCTTAGAAATTTTTAATATGGGGAAATTAAGGTTAGCATATTTGATCCCAATGCTTCTGCCACAAAGATTTAATATTTAAAATGGGAAGAAATTGTGGCATATAATTCATGTGTGCATATTATCAATTTATATTTATCTATCTAGTGATTGACAATAAATATGTTGAGGCCATTGTCCTATGACATTTTGGCAAGTGATTGATAATAAAATAACTAAAAGTGAGAGTACAAGATGGAATTTGTAATCTCTCATACTATACATCCTTGTTATTAGTTATTTGATAAATCCCATCCCCAAAAGAGAAAAAAACACTAATTCTTTTTAAAAAAACAACATATTAATGAATGCGTTGAGGTAAAGATGCATGGACCTCCGATTCTTAAAAATAAATTATGCATTATTATCAATTCACTACAATAGAACAGGAAATTAGCGTCGTAATTTAGTGTATTTGACTCCATGAACCAAACACCTTTTTTGGCGCAAAACTGGGCACAATATGGACTTTTTATGATTGCACCAGATTTAGTGTCAAAATTAGCACCAGATTTAGTGCCAGAAAATTGACGCCAAGAATAGCACCAGATTTACCACTGAGAATAGTGCTAGGTTTAATGCCAGGAATAGATCCAGGTTTAGCACCAGGTTTAGCAGTAGGAATAACACCATGTTTCTCCCTAGGTTTAGCGCTAGGAATGGTGCCAGGATTAGCTCCAAGAATAGCTCTAGGATTAATTCTAGGAATAGCACTAGGATTAGCACTAGGAATAGTTCCAGGTATAGCGCCATGTTTAGCACTAGGTTTAGCGCCAAGTGTTTCTTCCATTTTTTCTTCTAATATGCCTTCCAATTTGGCTTTTGTTTTTGCGTCTGTTTTGGCGTCCCGTTATACGTCCAGTTTTTCTTCTGATATAGCTTCAAATTTTCCTTCTAGTTTGGCACCAGGAATAGCACCAGGTTTAGCACTAGGTGTTTCTTCTAGTTTTTCTTCTGATATGCCTTCCATTTTGGCTTCTAATTTGGCTTCCATTTTTTCTTCTGATATGGCTTCCAATTTTGTTTCCAATTTGGCTTCTAGTTTTACATCTAGTTTTTCGTCTAGTTTTTCTTCTTGTTTTGCTTCTGGTTAGGGTACCAATTTTTCTTCTAGTTTTTCTTCTGTTGTGTCTTACAATTTGGCTTCAATTGTTTCTTCATTTATTGCTTCCAACAATGCTTCTTGTTTTGCTTACAATTATTAATTTAATATGTTTTATTTCAATTTAATTAGTTAAATATATCATGTCTCTTAAATAAATTATATGATTATATAGTAAGATAGTCATATAGATGCATTTGAAACATTTTATAGGATAACATTTATAAAGAATTTTTTAGGGGAGCATACATCCATACAAATTAACAACATCATTATACTTATTAAATCTCGATCAAAATAGAATCTACAACATCCAATATATATAGAATAACAATATAATTATTATAACATGATCATCATCTATAATTAAAACAAGTGAGTCAAATATCTATAATTTAAGTGAATTTGACAACATCCATCATGAGCAGTAAATAAAAACCATCATACGTAATAAATATGAATCCAAAAATCATCAACCACTTTCAATATATTAAAATTGATGAGTCAATATTGATAACATCATCATCATATATAACTAAAATAAGTGAAAGTAAAATATATATTCCAGTAGATCAATATCATCTGAAAATGATACATTTCCAACAGTCGACATAAGTCAAAATGATACATCATGTACTAATGATATAAATAAAAATGATAAATTATGTAAGACAAAATGATACAAGTCAATATGATATGTCATGTCCAAATGATATAAGTCAACGTGAAACATGTCAAAATGATACAACTCAATAACATGGTACTAGAGGCCATGAAAATGATACATATGATAGTAACCATAAAAAGAGGCATTATAAAAATATATAAAAAATGATCCATGATGTAGTCTATATGATCATGAATGTCATTAGTTGCTACCAAAAATTGCCTCAACATCATCATCACCATCGAGATCATGATCATCATGATCGTCATCATCATCATATGAATCGACAATGGAATCATTGTCATATGTATGTGTGTCATCATGAGAATCATCTGCCATCTCAGAATCGGACCAAACATCATGATCTGTATCTATTTATTTAGGATGATCTGAATCTTTTGGAAGATCCTTGTTCTGCAAAAACAAACATTTAGAATGAAAATTTATTATTTATTTCATGCAATAATCAATTTCTTTGTTATATATCTAATATTAAAACATATGAAATGAAATGATAATCATATTACATCATACCAAAGTGCACATATGATAATATAATATTAAATAAGTTACAACTAAGATGTCATTCCAATGATGTAAAACATTCAATAATTCTAATAAACGTTAGTAAACATTATAAAAAAATTCTATGCCTAGCCTTGCCTTGCATTGCCTTGACATGCAATGCCTTGCATTGACATGCCTTTCCTTGACATGACATGCCTTTACTTTCCTTGACATGCCATACCTTTCCTTGACATGCCATGTATATCCTTGACATGCCTTGCCTTGACAAGCCATGCCTTGCCTTGATATGTCTTGCATTGACTTGACATGCCATACCTTTCCTTGACATTCCTTTACTTGTCTTGTCTCTCCATGTCTTTCCTTGACATGCCTTTCCTTGACAAGCCATGCATTTCCTTTCCTTTACATGCCTTTCCTTCACATGTATTTCCTTTCCTTAACATACCTTACCTTGACAAGCCATGCCTTGCCTTGACATGTCTTTGATTTCCTTGACAAGCCTTGAATTTCTTTGGCATGCCTTGCCTTGACATGCCATGCCTTGCCTTGACATTCCTTTCCTTTCCTTTCCATGGCTTTCCCTGACATGCCTTCCCTTGAATTAACATGAATTTCCTTGACAGACCTTGCCTTTCATTGACATACCTTGCTTGGACATGACATGCCTTGCATTGACATGCCTTGTCTTGACATGCCATGCCTTTCCTTGCCTTGACATTCCATTCCTAGTCTGGCCATGCCTTTCCTTGACAAGCCATGTCTTTCCTTGACAAGCCATGCCTTTCCTTGACATGTCTTTCCTTGCCTTGACATGCCATCAGTTGTTCTTGACTCATGCACTCCTTATTCAAAGCTAATTCTCTCACTTCCATTATTGAAAGAACAAACTACTCAAATGAGTTTATTACTCCCACTAAATAAGTTTATTATGCATAGGCACTACAACACAAACACTTCTACAACAACTGAATTATAGTCTTGATCCTTTTGGTAGAAATCCATCCTAATAAGGTCCTTGCAACTAAGCCTAACTAGGGACATTAATAATTTTGAATAAAAAGGAGAAACACGGTAGACTCGATAAAGGAATAATTAGATCCTAGGAAACAAAAAGGTATCTATGAAATCCCATGTTCGTGTTACAAAGTCTATATAGATGAAACAAGGTGGTTTGTACAAGTGTGCCTAAAATAACATGTAACAAACATATCCAAAGATCGAGCATCCAGATCAACTCTTGTAGAACACTCTCACAATATTGTTCATCACATATGTATGGAAAATACAAAACTATCATTGAATCATGCATTGTCATAGAACTACTTTGAATTCAAAAAATTGTTATGGTGATCTCAAGAAGTATACATGATCATAGTTAGCTTTCTCTGTTTCTTTCTCAACATTTTTCACTAGTCATTTAAAAATGAAATTTAATGTTCAAAACCATTTCTTGAAGAAGAAAATTGAATATTGTAGAATAATGTATGGGATCATCATGGTGCAACTTCACGCCAAAAATGATGCAATGCATGCACCAAAATCTTTGTTCCTAATTTTTATGGGAAGAAATGGCTTCTTCGGCTATTTGAAATCAAATTTCAACTTCTCTCCAAACATAACACTTGACATGTATTGAAATTCCATTATAGGAAAGTCTTTACCATGATAAATGAAACCACACTATATTTTATTATTCATAGGATTTCATGTCATATATACCTATACTTCATTCATGGGTTCATTCTTTTATATATTTATTGTACATATATTTTACAGTTTGGGAGTAGTTGTTTCCCAAGATTTTGAAGTCTATCTCTGGCATGCCTAAAGTATGGGAAAACAAACTACCATCCCTAAGACAAATAAAAATATAGTAATAAAGTACCAACATGAGTCGAATGCAGGTTATAATAATCAGGATAGTCCTTGACGTTCATGATATTTTAATCCATGTTAGCAAGCTCAAGATTTTGAGTTTGTAAACACATAATATGAAAACAATCAAACACAATCAAGTGACTTATCCATTTTTTAAAAACATCATTTTGGAAGAAACAATTGTAGAATGGATATAAGGTTCCAGAGAATGGATTTATATGGATGTGATATCCTAATTTGAATGTAGCATGTAATTTTTTAAGAAGGAAACATGATTTTATTCTTCAGGCTCAGAGTTGTACCTCATTATTGGTATTTCAATTTAAAACTTAGGCTAAGGGGATTATAAATTTTTCTATTCTCATGCTTAATAGGAGTAATAGTTTCATATATTAGATTAAAATTTAGTCTACTTGACTACTTTGAGTGGTTGAGTTCTTTGAATTTCATGTAAAAAAGGTTTCAGGTTGATTTCTCACTTTAATTGTCTTTATTACGTGTCTCACATTAAGAATGCACAACGACCACAGTGAATAACATGGAATTATTCATCATATGTTATTCAGTTCATGTCCTTCTATCAATCGCACAATAGATCATTAGATTTATTTTCTCACCAAGTAACACTTCATAATAGGTATAAAAATTTGTACTTTCTACTTTAAACATGCATCTCTACGTCATCAACAAAAGAAAGTTTAAGGTGAGAGAATCCTCATCATTAGTATGTCTACCTTGATGGTCTCTTCCTTCATGTGTTTCTACAATAATTTCTTTAGTATCATGTAGATTCCTTTAACATTGGTGTAGCTTCATTTGTTGTCCTGAGCTGCCCTTAAGAAAAATTTGAATATGGAAATAATTAATTCTTTTTAATTGCCTCTACATTTTGTTAACCTCTATGTATTGTTGCACCCTTTTTCTTGAACAAGTCTGTCCAAGGCCATTTGGACCATTACCTTATTTCCAACCCAGTATAGTATTTTTTTTTTTTTAAGTAAAAAAGGTGTTACCTTCTATATTATATTGACAAAAATACAGAGATACAGTGTTACTATTTCGCCATTTTACTGGAAACCAGCACAATTTGGGGCAAGTATGTTGTTTCTAGGAAAAGAAGCCAAAATACTGTTTCACCATCTGTCCCGCCCAAAGGAAACCAGGAAAGATGGCAATATATCATCTTAACTCTGAACAACAAGATTGAAAACCAGACTAAAAAAGACAAGCTCAAATACCTGGTGACCTGTCATCCTCATCCTCTTGCCATGCTGCTTTGTCCTGAATGACAAACAGTTGGGCGCACATTGGACATTTTTGATTCGCTGGGGCATTGGAATAAGCGTCCAGAAGCATATCCAAACGTTGTCCCATGAGGAGGGCTCTATGCTCCTAGTCTGCCATTTGTCCTCAGAGTTCAAACACTATATCCAGGTGTGCCATGCGGAGGAGTGGTGCATGCATTCCTTTTGTGTCTTCCTCGCCTGAGGTACCCTTCTTCGCTTTTGCGCTGGCCTCGTCTCTTTCCATGGCTGCAATGTTTGTGTGGTTCACCTTTACCGTACAGATCCTCTGTGAGACCTCATCCATGTAAGGCACTTCCTCGACATAGCATGTTGGGATATCCTCACAGAGCCTCCCCCTTGTCTTGTCTCTTGCTTGAGGCTCTAGGGTAGTTGAGGTGTTTTCTAGGCATGGTATTTCCTCTATGTAGCAGGTTGGGAAATCCTCATCAATATTTCCCCTCAAGATGCTTCCATCTTGAGTTTCATGCGCAGGTGGAGGATTTTCTTCTTGTTTAATGCCTGTGGGCTACCAATTATCCAGAGTTGGTGGGGTCTGAGCTCTCTTCTCCATTGCAGACTCAATTATGGGTGCATGGAGTGCGAAATGGGAAACCCTCGCTCTTTGCTAAAGGATAGAGTTTACCAACAAGAGTGCTCATTCCATATGTTGCCTCCTTTATCGATGAGCAGCGTGGGTGTGCCAAGTCGACCTGTGGCGAGGCTTGCCTCACTCCCTGGGCATAGTGGAGGAGGAGTGAGTATAAGACAGGACACCAAGAAAAACACACCAGAGCTTACAGTCGACAGGGAGTTTCAGAGCAAGAATGAGCCGACTACGTTCAAACCTCTTTTCTTTCATCTTTTTGTAGGACGGCTGCACCTGGACTCTCTTTAACTCGTCCATACTTAATGCTTGCAGTGCTGGCACATTCTCTTGAGGGAGAAGTCGCTCATCCGGAGGTTGGCTGTAATGGTCTGCTCCCATCGTTAATGTTGAATAGATGGGGAGAGGCCTGCCGCATTTAAACCTTGGCTCCATGCTATGTCGAATGGCAATGTTGCATGACGTGTCACCCCATCTGGGGCCAACCCAATATAGTATTACCACCTCATTAGTTGCTTCCTTTTTCTTTGGAAAATATGGCCTCAATCTTAACTTTTTTTTGTCATCATTTCTATCACGCTATAATGTTTCATTTTATGTTAATCCATATTCATATAGAATCATTAAAAATTATATTCTACTTTGACATCAATCAAGCATTGATATACATTTCCTTTCATATTCCTTCTTAATACTTCATATCTAGAAGTCACTGTGATATCTTATGCTTTTCTTTGACTTACTACCTATTGGTATATTTAAAATGCACTTAGCATTATTTTCCTTCAACTCATACCAACAATTCACATTTACTATTATAGTCATTTCCTTAATATTGCAACATCTTCTACCAATTGAAAATCCTTCATATGGTATTTCATGCCCTTATCTGCAGTTGTCTTTAGGATTCATTCAATTTTGGAATTTGAATTTCATTTCCATGGAAAATTCTTCACCACAAAATAAATCCACACACTGTAATTCTTTATTACACCATTAGAAGATTCCATGTTAGTGAAAATTCATCATTTACTTCACAATATTTACACTTAAGTTGATGGTTTATATTTTGCATCTTATTTAGGCATACGACTAATTTTTCAACAAAGATGGTTCACCCATGAGGTGCATGAGGTTCATGTTATTTTTTTTTCTTGGGATATTTACTCTACCATATTGGTTGTCCATAAATTCATGCTTTGCAATTTTGGTATACAACTTCCATAGTTTCCTTTCATTATTTCCAAAATTTAAGGAACATACATCATCCTTTATACATAAGGATGTCATCTCTACATGCTAGTATATGATAGGCATAGGATCCTTACACATGTCACTGTTAATTTGGTTTATACCATAACTAGATATGATGATCATGATATCCCATTTCTCTTATCTATTAACCAACTTGCATATGTTATCTTAGATAATGCATTGAATGCATTATGAATAAGGCACCATCAAACATTCTTAGTCCCTTCTTCCTTCATGATTGATCCGAAATAAAAACTAAAAGAACCTTAGAAATATTCTTACATAGAATTTATCTATCTAGATATCAACATTTAAATAATACCATTATCTTGAATATCCCTATTTATCCAAGTACTCAAAAATACTTGATCTAATTGTCCAACTAGCTAGTTAATTTGCACCTTGAACTATTGTTCTTTT
>ML784464.1:274630-318135 GCA_009831015.1 Picea engelmannii | reverse complement strand
GATTATTTAAATGATAAAATGAAGTGACAAAATCAAGAAGGAATATTTAAATGATAAAGTATTGGAGAACTTTCTATTCATGGAAAGTGGTTAACCCTAAAATAAGGAAAATAGGTTAAGTGGCCTAGAAATGGGTTAAGTAATCTAAAATGGGCTAAGTGACCTAGAATATGAAAGTATAAATAAGAAGCTAGGATCTCTTGTAAATTGTACATTTTGGTGATAATCCTTTTTGTGGATCAATGGAAAGCTTCTTGTGATTATCTTTTGGAGTATTGATGGAGAGATTCTTGTGAAAGCATATTATTGGTGTGGATCTCTTGAGCATTATTGAAGATATATTTTGAGGAAGAGAGTGAGAGGAGGATCTCATGAACACATCAAAGTTTTGACAATGTCAGAGATCTTGAAGGCAAAATTCTCAGATTCACAGAAAACCTATTTTCTGATGTCCATGCAGGTTGTCTGTGTATAGGGTGTGTGTACATGTGGGTTGTCTATGTATAGGGTGAGTATACACACAGGATAACTGTGTACAGGGAGCATGGAGTGGATAAAATCATGGAGATTTTTGTTTGAGCTAGTGCCAAGCTCTTGGATGATGAGGCAGGTTCCAGATATGCATTCTATGGCCTCACATCTATCGCTGAGACACTGGTATGGTTACATTATTGTCTTGATGGATACTATTGTTTGATGTTTTTTTAATGCTTAGGGAATTCTTGGTATGGCTTCTATGATGTGGCTTAGTTTGGTTGATTTGGTTGATGGAGTGAGCAACACTCCTGTGATTCAGTAGTGACAGGATTGCTATGGTGTACTAGTTATTTATACATGATTGAGATAGCATTCATATTGATTTGTTGTGGAGCATGAGCAATATATTGGAGAGATTGGATGTGTTGTGACTAGCTATGGGTCAGTTTGGACAGTGGAAGACAGAAGATAAATTGATTGCAGGTTGTAGAGGATCTAAGCATGTGAAGAAAATCAAAACCATATTTGCTTAGAAGCATACGCTTGTTGCATTATACACTGGTCGCGTTCACACGCGGGCTGTAGTGAGCCAGGGCATGTGCACACGCAGGCTGCACTACTGACAGGTCGCGTAACTGTTCACATATTGATATCTGTTGAGGATTGTTTCCTCATCTCAGTTGGTGTTGAGGGTGTAAGATGAGTCTTGCATTATAGAGAAGGTGCTCTTACAGAGTTGTACTCTATTTAGTTGCACTCTCTGGACTTCATAAATTTTGGCAAAAACTATTATCTTTCAAAATGGAGAAAAAATGGAAAATTTTCACTAGGAAATTTTTTTCCAGGTTATTAATGAGATCAAATGATATGTATTTGTTTTTGCATTTTGGGAATCTTAGGTCACTTTTTCTCCACTTACAAACAAAATCTATTCCTGAATAATGGATTTTGACCTATTTTTCATCTTCACTCCAAACCCCTTGGATTTTAGCTAAATACTCTCGTGGGTTTCATCGTGATAACTCCTACTCCACACTATCCAAATTTCATACTCAATTGATCTCCTATCATTGAGGTCCCTTTTATTCTTTGAAAAATACTAATTTCCATTTTCCAAAATTCTAGAGCTGAATCTACAAAACGTCCTCACTAAAAATTGTATAGTCATTGTCACTATTGACTTACACCTTAAATTTCATTTTGATTAGAGTTTATATGCTCCTGCTATGGCCAAATCAATGACTTTTTCTTAACATTTTTTTTCTTCTACTGATGTGACATCTTGTTGATGTGGCATGGGACATGGATATGATGGTGTGGCACTAGTTTCCACCTAAATATTATAGTTCAAAACTAGGTATTTCCATGTCATCATATTTAACCCTTTTTCTATCATTGTGGCATATTTTAATTCTCTATACACCTTTATACACACACACACACTTTATACCTTTATTATATTTATAACATGTGGCCCATATGATTTTATATTAGTGAACCTAACATGCGGTGCATAAATCTCTTTTGATATGACTAGGGGATCCCATCTATGTCCTTTAGTGCACATGTTCCTGTGATGGTGGTCCCACCTAGACACATGGAAATAATCTACCAATTGCAGAGGCAGAACTTGAAGGTATCTAATGAGACCCTCCCCATTTTCAATTTAAAATTGACTACCCAAGTTTCATGTCCCTATCAATTGTGAAGGTTGAAGTGTGGTTTCCAATACCACTTCATGCACCTACGCAAACAAATTTCCACTAATTTCAATGCCACCATTCCACTTATTACATTATGGTGTCTACTTAGACATGCAATGTCCATCCACTGATTGTAGAGGTTGAACCTACAAGTTTTTAATGGGCACACCCTCCTCCAAAATTCTAAATGTCTTGGACGCATGGTGTTTCCATAGAAATGTTTGAGACCCAAATCTAGTTTTCAATACCACCTTCATAGCCTCCACATAACACATATTCTCAATCCCAAAACCACTTTTATTTGCTTCTACTATAAATTTTCATTTTTTCATGGTTTCCACCTATAATTCCAACTCCAAGGATTTCATGTAAAAAGGTTTCAAGATTTCTCACTTTAATTTTCTTTATTACATGTTTCATATTAGGCATGCACAATAGCCATATGGATGTTGTGCATGCCAAATTGGCATGCACAACAACCCTGTGGTTGTTGGGCACATGAGTTTATACCCTACTAATTCCACATTCATATTTAGCAATTACAATTTTAGCTACATATTGTGTATGTTTTTCATCTATCCTCAACTCCCATGATGCCATCCTATAAAAATTACTCTGATTTTATTTTCCTTCCCATTAGGAACCCCAGAAAGCCAAAATATCTCTAGTTTTCATTCTTTATTTTTCTAAGTTAGTAGAACTACGCCTGCACACAACCTTCAGGATTCACATAGAAGGAATTATAAGTGAAATGTTAGGGGAGGATTCAATAAGAGTAATCCTACAAATACCTATAGGATATAAAACAACCCTAAGGTAGTTTTGGTCTACCAACAACCCAATTGGATAGTTTATTTGGATAAACTACAAGGATATGATGATACGATAGCTCTTGAATTTGAATATAATTTTCAAATTTTCAAAGGTCAAGAATACATCATAACAGTGAGAGTATTGGTAATGTAGGTGAATGAATCTATCATAAGAAAATTTTAAGGACTTCCCAAGGGTTTACGTTCAAATAAATATGAAAGGAAGCTTGGAATCGATGCTAATAAATTGTTTTTCCTAAGTTACATAGAAACTAAGTGAAACACAAATGGGGTCAAAAGAGATACTCTTACAAACCCATGAGATCAAGTAGCCTACCACCTACTAAAGTATATCACTTATGAGGGAAGTTTGAGTATGCTATATGTATACCATTTCAGGTTCTTTCATTAGCTCAAGAATTTGTTTCACCATAGGCTTTACAAAAAATTGAGAATTTCTTATTTCCTACTATAGTCTTTAAGAGAAATGAGTTGAAAGGTTAAGAAAGGGAAAGAGGAGGCCTTGGCCCACAATGGAAGCCTCATAAAATTTATAGTATGTAATGTTATGGAAATATAAGTTGTTAGAGTACCTTGGGAAGAATTTGTGACCATGGATAGACAGAAATTCTTGGCCTCGCAACAATATATCTAGAAACCTAGCCAAGAAAGAGACATCAGGAAGAAGAAATTTGGGAAGGTATAGGTATCAAAAAGAAAAAAATATCGGAAAAATATCAAGGTGGAATATTTATACAAATAAATAGCTTCCACCTTAAATAAAGTTGACCCCCTGTGTTGAATTTGCATTGTGCCTCACTAAGCTAAACCCTAGTTCCAGAGATCCTCTAACAAAAACATTTTTTGGTGACAAAATCACTGGAAAGGGGTCCCACTTGCTAGAAAATGGTGCCAAGAGTCCAACAGAACTAGAGTTTTGTTGATCTGAGGCATGGTTTGGGTGCTATGGCGAGTTTAACTCGCCTCCTGAATCCATTCATGGACACAATGACAATATGTTCCAGGGGGGAAAAATCACAATCGGACGACGTAACTGAGTTATGTAAGATATGGAAGGTGTGTATGACCAACGCCCACATGACCATGGTGTCCAGAATCACCCGACACGGGGCCTTTGAAAGTTGACCCCTTGTGTCAGATTTACATTGTGCCTCACTATGATAAACCCTAGTTCTAAAGATCCTCTAACAAACACTTTTATGGGCAACATAATCATAGGAGAGGGGTACCCCTAGTTAGAATCTAGTGCCAGGAGTCCAACAGATCTGGCGTTTCGTTGATCCGAGGAATGGTTTGGGTGCTATGGCGAGTTGCAAATTGCCTCCTGAAGCCATTCAGGGACACAAAGACAATTTGGTCAGGGGGCGCAAAATCACAATCGAGCGACGTAATTGAGTTTTGTAAGATATAGAAGGTGTGTATGACCAATGCCCACATGACCATGGTGCCAAAAATCACCCGACATAGGGGCTTTGAAATTTGACCCCCTCTATCGGATTTGCATTATGCCTTACGAAGATAAACCCTAGTTCCATAGATCCTCTAAAAAACACTTTTTTTGGTGATGGAGTCATAGGAGAGGGGTCCCGCTAGTTGGAATACAGTGCTAGGAGTCCAACGGAACTATTGTTTCATCGATATGATGGATTTTTTGGGTGCTATGGAGAGTTGCAACTCACCTCTTGAAGTCATTCAGTGACATAATGAAAATTTGGTCCGGGGGAAAAAATTCACAACCATGTGACATAACTGAGTTTTGTAAGCTCTAGAAGGTGTGTATGACCAATTCCCACATGACCATAGTTCCCACAATTGTGCAACACATGGGATTTGAAACTTGACCCCCTTGTGTTAGATTTTCATTGTGCCTCACTAAGCTAAACCCTAGTTCTAGAGATCCTCTAACAAACACTTTTTTGGGTGAGGGAATCACAGGAGAGGGGTCCCCCTAACTAGAATCTGGTGCCAGGAGTCCAACAGAACTGGCGTTTTGTCGATCCGAGGCACGGTTTGGGTGCTATGGTGAGTTTTAACTCGCCTACTAAAGCCATTTAGGGACACAATGGCAATTTGGTCAAGGGGCACAAAATCAAAATCAGGTGACGTAACTAAGTTTTGTAAGCTTTGTTATGAGAAGAACAAAATGAATACATATTATTAAAATATGCTTGACACAAAATAATCGATATACAATAAAACTGGTTTTCTATTCAATAAGGAAATAAGTTGAAACTGTAAAATGCAATGGAAAACAAGCTTGTTGGAATGGTGGCGGCTTATCTCTGAGAATAGATGTGACGACTGCACTCATTCATGAGAAGATGATTAAAATGAGGCTCTGAAGGCATTTTTACAAGAACAGGAATGCAAAAAACCCTAGACATCCAAAAACCTAACCCTAGGAGATGAAGCGCCAAAATTCATATGGGCCCCGTTTGGATAAGTTAGTACATCAACTTCTCGGGGTCATAACTTTTGCATACAATACTCGTTTGGGGTACACAATAGCTCATTGGAAAGGTATCATCAAGGAAATTCATTTCGGGGGATACATCAAAGCCTTCATATATATTTGAGAAGATCAATCCCTAAAAGCCTTCATTTAGGCCCTCAAAATGGCCCCAAAGGTTAAAAACTGCTAAAAATAATAAATTACCAAAATTGCCAGAAAAATGTTTTGAGCCAGTTGGAAAAGGTGGGTGGCCACTGATATCCACCTGGATCAATATTCCCTCCTTAGGAATAAATGGTCTCCATTGTGTTGATTTCCCCCTTCATATGAGGAAATTTCTGTTGAATTTGCCTCGGGTGATCCACTTGCCTTGGTGTAGGAGTTGCCCTGCTTTGACGACTCGATAAAGCTGGATCATTTGTTGTTGAGTGCCCTTGATCTATGTGTCCACAATATGATCACTAGATTCCTATTTCATGCATTTAGGTTTGAGCTTTGTTGGTTTCAATTTCTCTGCTATCTCTGAGGTTTCCAATAATGGTGGGAAATATGGTCGAAGGAGGGCCACATTGAAGATTGGGTGCAGGCCAAGGAAAGGGAGAATGTTGACCTCAAAATAATTTTCACCCATAGCCTTGGTGATGGTGTATGACCCATAATGGAGTGGGAAAATATTTTGATTGTGCCCTTTAAGGAGTTTTTTCTGCAAGTGCAATCAAACTTTGTTGCCCACCTGAAAATTATGTGGCACCCGATGTTGATCATGGAGTTTCTTGTACATGGAATTAGACTTTTGTAGATTATCCTGAACCTATTGGATGATGTGTTGGATCTACTCAATGAACTGGGTGTCTTTGTCAGATTTTGGTGGAGCAGGGGATGACTCGATCGAGGAGGCTGTAGGGGTAGTGCAACATCCATCGGGCTCAATGGCTGGAATCCCAACCCCACCTGAAAGGGGTTGTCGTCAGTTGAGCTATATAGGGCTCGGTTGTAGTTATGTTTAACATAGGGAATACTCTCATCCCATGTGTTGGGAAATTTGAATTGTACATGCCCAGGATATGTATGATCATCTATTTGACGACCTCAGTTTCTTCATCTGTCTGGGGGTGGAAGGAAGTGGATTTGGTTAGCTTGGTATCCAGTAGTGACCAAAGGCTCAACTAGAATGTGCTGAGGAAACTACTATCATGGTCTAATATAATGGTTTGTGGGATCCCAAAATGTACCCATGCTCGTTCAAAGAAGAGCTTGTCAGTGGCTTTTGTTGTGATGTTCTTCTTGCAGGAGGCTAGAATCACCATCTTAGAAAAGCAATCAACAACCATAAAATCACAGTCATTTACCCTCTTGGTGGATGCGAGGCTTGAAATGTAGTCCATTGAGATGGATTCCCATGGCCTTTAAGGAGTAGGAAGAGGGGTGTATAGGCCCTATTTCTTTGTGTTCAGTTTGGAAATATCCCAGGGAGTGCAAGACTTGATATACTTGTCGACGTCATGTGGAAGTTTCAACCAATAGAAATGTTTCTACAACACTTCCACTGCCTTTTCGTTGCCAAAGTGTCCTTCCAACTGACTGTAGTGAGATTCCCAAATCATCTTTGCATGCTTTCTTGATGGAACATAGAGATGGACTAGACAACACAACAGCCCGTCCCGAATATGGAAATTAGCGACCACTAAGTTGGCACCCAACATTTGGTAGGTGTTGGAGAAGTCAAGGTCTGTCTCAAAGAGGTGGGACGGTGCATAGGTCTCATGGCCACAATATTCTATCACAATGATGAGTGCCGCAACTGGAGGTCCATTGAGGAAATCAAAAAATCGATTGGTACTTCTTGTTTTATACTTGATGTTGAGATGGAATTGTTGTAAGTATGTGTACAATTTTGATGGCAGTCATTCTGCAATTTTCCTTGGGTCCACATGAATTGCAATGGCTTGTTATCAGTGTGGATGATTGTCTCCTTCCCAAGAATGTAATTTATCCACTGGCGGCATGGTTACACAATGGATTACATTTCTTTGTCATAAGTAGGGTAATTGCAGACATCATCTCATAGTCTCTCACTATGATATGCCACGAGGTGGCTGTGTTGAGTGAGAATGGTGCCCACATCATAGCCTGAATCATCTATCTCAGTCTCAAAGGGATGTTGTAGTTCCGGTAATGAAAGTAATGAGGATGAGCACAAACAATTCTTCAAGTCCTCGAAGGTTTGTTGTTGGGACAAGCCCCACAATTATTTTTCCTTACTGCCATCGTTGGTTACTTGGCTGAGGGACCATGAAATATGAGAGAATCCCAACATGAACCTGTGATAGAAATTAGTGAGTCCCAAGAAGCTCCAAAGTTTAGTGAGTGTGGTTGGGTCTGTATAGTCATGAATGACATGGATCTTAGCTAGATCCACATGCACACCATGTTGATAAACGATGTAGCCTAAGGAATGCAACATTTCCATGCTAAAGGAGCATTTTCCATGTTTTCATATAGTTTGTGCTTCCACAAGGTGTGTAGAACATGTTGAATATGCTACAAGTTTTCCACCCAAGTCTTACTGTAGATGAGGATGTCATCTAGATACACCACTACAAAATTATTGGTGAAAGGTCGTAGGATATCATCCATCATCCTCATAAAAGTTGTTGCAACATTTGTCAAACCAAAGGGCATGACCAACCATCCAAAAATACCTTCTTTTGACTTAAAAGTGTGTTGGTATCCCTTCACGATTTTTTCCTTTTAAAGTGACAAATAACAACTCTTGTATCTCCCTACAATTCGTCATGTAAATATTGCTATTTGAAGGTGACTATTCGGTTGTAAAAAACATGTTTTGATTGTTCCTATTTTATTTTTTTCATTTTCATGCTTCATTCATGACTAAAAGCATGAATGAAACATTAAAAATTATAATCAAATTGCAATAATACCCAAGGTTTGGTCTTTATGTAACACCAATGCTCTTACAACTCTTTTAATGAATGTTGTTTTTCTTTGAAGCTTATCATATATCAATAAAACATTTGTTTTGAGTTTCTCCTGGATTATAAGCTATATCTTGAGTACTTTGTAAATACATCAAGAATAGATTCACATTAAGACTATAAGCTTCTTCATTTAACGTTCTTGGTAGATTACTTTCGATTTTAAATCTTTTGGTTGGTATTTTTATTTTTGGATCGCATCCTCTCCTAACCTTGGCAAATCAAGGTACCCATTACATATGATAAGATTCTAACACAACTTGGTCATACCCTGTACTCTGTTTGAAGTAGAAGTTCGAATCGACATATCCATCATTACAAGCTAGAGTCTTTGGTTTTGCTGTGTACTCAGGGAATTTATTACCCAAAATGCCCAATTTTCGTGGCTTGAATCCCCTTATGATAGGGTAACTGTGGGTTGTATTCCTTTGTTATTTTCTCTTGCCTTCCTCAATTTCATCTACCCCTTATGCTCACAGTGAGTTCTATCTACCTTTGTGACTTCCTGTCCAAACCCTTATGGCCCCTATCATCCATGTCGAGCCGAATGGCTCCCAAAATTTGTTGATGTGTGATGATGCAAGTGAAGACCTTAAAAGTCAAGGTTGGGTTGTGTTTCTCAAGAAATTCTAGGGTTATAACTTATAAGAAGCCCAAGAGTTCTCCCTCATATTTGATGGATGCAGAGACAAAGTGGGTGATATTCAATTGGAAATTACTGAGGAATTTCTGAGCAAGGCAACGGGACTCCCCCTCACCGACCAAAAATGGTTTAAAAATTCAAAGTTGGAAGAGGTACCATGGAGTCTGTTTGTCACCTCTCAAAAAATTCAATGCTATGACAAAGGTATGCCACTCTCTCTATTGAAATATAGATGGCACAGTCTATTAGCAGTGTTAAGGAAATTTGTTACTTGTGAAGGTCGCTATGGCGTCATATTCCTTTATCACATAAGACTGCTAATGCATTTTATCAGTTTCCAGTTAAACATGCTTTTTCACTTATTAATAAGTTTATATAAGATGTCAAAGAGATAGAAAAGGAAGAATTTGGTTTCCATCTTATTTCATCATGGGTTGATTAAGTTGTTGATAGTCCATCATCTGAAACTAATTAATGATGATTGGGATGCTTTCATGACTCGCAATGTCTTTGTTGCAGTAAACCCTATAGAGACTCTGGTGGTTGATAAACCTATGCTAGAGAAGTATTTTTTTCCCTCCAATGATAGGCCAATTTTCTTGTGTGAAAACCCTTGTGAAAGGGCTACACCCAATTAGTCTGTGTGTGAAAAGCAGGACGTCAACTCCAAACTTGTTAAAATTCCTGAGTGTGAACAAGTCCTCGACCCTAACCTTAACATCAAATCCATGAGTGGAAACCCTTCCAAACAGTCATTGATAAATCGATACATGCGAGGGTTTAATAACAAGAGGGTTGGAAGACTAATTTCAAGGAGCCTACGGAATAGATCTAAATCTCATGAGAGCTTGATCAAATTGATTGAGTTCCATGAGAGCTCTGATTCTGAGATTGAAAAATTCCTAGAAGATGAAGACCCAAATCATTCTAAACTAGATCTGAGTCAAGATTTTGATTATGTGAATAACTTGCCACCATGTCTGAAGCACAACAAGGATTTTCCAGGAATTAAATTCAGTCAAAATCCGACAGTGGATAGTGGTAGTGTTTTAACACACAGTCATGCGATTCCTCAACCATTTTCCCCTACTGTAAATTGTGAAGTGTGTTTACATTGGATAGGTTGATATTACACAGACATCCCCGTCCTTCAAGGAAATATCAAGGCTCTTAACACTCAAAATCACTCATTGACAATTTAAAAATGCAAGCTCAAGATCAATGCGCAAAGACAAGTCAAACGTTTGAAAAGGACTGGCAATATCATGATAAAAAACGCTAATAGTGTCAAGGCCATGATCAAATTTGAGATATTGTGATTCAAATTTGGTTTTCAGTTGAATGGTAAGATTGGTTTTTATCTTATTTGTGATTTTATTATTATTTTTATAATTAATATAGATTGATTTAGATTTTTGTTGTTAATAATAAGATTTGCTACAGAATCGAGAGATTATGTAGCCAAGTCAATTCCCATATAAAATTTGGAAAATGTTAGTTAAATAAACATCTAATTTTCTTATTTCATTTTCTTTCAGCATAATATGTAGCTTGTGCTGATCTCATTGGAGAATTGCTGGACTTAGTTAATTAGCCATCTCTTTTGGCTTATTTTGTAAATCAAAACAAAACTTTCATAATTTTGAAGATCTAGTTTGTTATTGAGTGGCTTTTTTTAGACCCTCTATCTTTGTAACTTTTAAGATCCTTTTGAGATATGATATTATATTAGAAGATAGGATGTTTAGCTTAAATTAACTCTTTAAATACTCTGTATTTTGTAATAGGAGACATCTTGGTTGAGAGCAAAGGATGGACGATTAATTCCAGAGCTTAATGAAACAACATTCATGCATTTTGGCTTTAGCCTCTTGTTTATTAATGTTGTCATTTATGTTTTGTTAAGGCTGCTACATATATAAATCTGATATCTTTAGATTAAATGATCTGTGATGAGCAGGATTTTTATATTAAATACCATCTATAATTTGTTTCTCAAAATATAAATGCCCTGATCATATTTTCAGTTAAAACAATAGGGTTTATCTTTCAATTTTAATTGAAAAATGAAGTGTACAGGTTACTTTCATATTTATCTTATAGTAATCATGTATAATTATGAGATTACAGGTTTATGTCGATGTCTTCGCTTCAATCATTAAAACCCAAACTGCCAACACATTGTTTTGGATTTATTTAGAACAGTCTTAAGGTTTATTGCATATTTCCCTCTTGGACGTGGTAGTTGGACGTTCTCTATTCATGTAGATGCTTGGATACACATCACTAACTCACTAACATGTTAGCTGGTTTATATTTTTCTGTCATTTACTTATCACTAAAATTCGAATGTATGGTTCAGCTTTTGATTATCCACACGTTCCTATTTCATAGTATTTTTTCCATATTAGTTTAGATTTATAAAGGAAAAAAAAAATAAAAAAATTATGTGCTCTCTTTATGTGCTTCCTAGAAGCAATCATTTTTCACATTGATTTTCATAAGTTTAGATTAAAACTTCCATTTTTTAAATCATGTACATAAGTAAGATAAGTAAATCTTTTGTTTAAATATATCTACAACAGTTACATTATACGTATGTACATATATATATATATATATATATATATATATATATATATATATATATATATATATATATATATATATATNTATAGTTATAGTTATAAGTAACTAGTTATCTATTTCATTTGTTTCATTTGTTTCTTTTAAGACTTTTAGATTGGCTAACAGAGCCCTTAAACTCATTAGAACAATTTACACCAAATGGTTTGGGTTATTTAGACAACCCCGGACTGGACCTGTTCTTCCAGTTGACGGATGGTCATTTGTGGAGTCGCCAACAAATGGTGCTAGAAGGAGGGGCCAACTGACAAGAAGGCCTTGTAGGAGCCTTTATTTCGAATAGATTTAATTTTCCCATGGCTCCCCAAATCATTGTGTTGGAACATGCTTTCCACTTCTCATTACCCAATGTTCCTAATGAGACAATCTCTCACTTGTCCAAACTCACCTTTGATGGTGGGGGAAATGTATCTGCTAAAGACCACCTTAACAACTTTTGGTGCAAATGCATCAAACATGACATTTTTGATCTAAGAGTTTTATGCATATTGTTTTCTTTTACTTTTAGAGATCGGATTAAACATTGGTTTGAGTCTTTTCCAGCATATCACATTTTTTATTGGTTTCAATTTGTAGATGAATTTTTAGTTGCTTTTGAAATCTATGATTACAATCAATTATGTGAATAATTTCAGACTTTTCTAATCAATGGCGATTCATCTTCAGAAGACTTTTTGACAAGAATCCATCATGTTCTCTGTAAATTTAATCTAGATGACATGTCATTTGTATTAAATCTCCTTTATGATGCTTGTGTCCCTTTCATCCAGTCATATTAAATTGTGAATGATGAACCAATTACAATTCCTATCACTCAATTGCGAGAAGAATTTTGTTCACGGGATGAGAGGAATCCATCCAAAAATTTTGAACAAGAAAGGGAGCTAGAATCTATTGACAAGGTTCTTACTGACAACCAAAATGGCTTTTCCTATGAATCATTGTATTTCCAGTCTTCAACCATCGTGGAAGAAGATTCGATTTTGGTTCAAGGTGAATGTCCTCATTCTTGTAACTCGTGCTCTAATAAATATTTAAATTCAGTTATTGAAGAACACTTACGTGAAAAAAATCATCTTAAACATTCTAACACTCCTATGAAAATGATTAGATATGAAGATATGCAATTTGAAGGAGAAACCTTAAACCTTCATCCTCAAATAGTACCTTATAAACATGAAAGATCAGATGTTTTTCATGAAAGTTTTGGATTATCTATCATACGTGAGGAAAACCTAGATGATCATGTTATGTTGAAGAATTTATCACCAAAACAGAGTGAAAGTTTTAAATAAAGTGAAGAGAAATGTCTTGAAAATACCATTGTTAAATATCATAGCTCAAGAGATTCTTTTCATGTGCTTACTTTTGATTCCTTCTAATCTTTATATCCTGATCTCTTCTTAGATTCTGGTAGACTTGATACTTTACCCACAACATCCTACTCTTTTCCGCGACAATCATATCCTTTCGATATGCCAAGATTTGGTGAAATTAATTCCAAACATAACATTTATAAAGTTGGATTTGACGCTCTTTCACTTTCATCACTCACATGGGAAAAAGACATGTTGCGAGATGATTTTACATAGTTTATTTGTGAAAAAGACAATGCATTCTCTTATGGAGATCAAACATTCTACGTTGCATATTCATTCTTTGATTAGCTTGAATTTTAATGTTTATGCTTCACATTTTGAAATGATCAATCTCATCAAAGGAAGCATTCAAACCAATACTCTAATTGATGTCACAACTCCTCTTATGATGTGTTCGCCATTGATATATTCATTTCATCAAAGTCATAATTTGCATCCTCATTTTTATGAAAGGGTCTTAGGATGGATTGAATATTCGTATATAAAAAATCTTCATAATAAAGTTGTGCTTGCTTTGTTTTTACCTAAATATCTAGGAAGTAGGCATGACATATTTCTTTTAGATCCTCTGTGTGAAGAAATTAATGAACACTTAGAGAATTGTCAGGAGGATGGGGCACTTCAGCCTTGGCTGATGGTTATGTCAGGTCCCCATAATCTTGACAAGTTTTCCAAACTTACTTACACTCTTCAATGCCATTATGACTCATATCACGATAAAATTACCAAATGGCTGGAGGATTCATACAACAACAATGTTCAAGGGAATGGTAATATCATGCTTGCCTTGTTTTTAAATGATGATGATAAAGGTGAGTATAATATATTTTTGTCATTTTTCGATATACTACCATTCTTGTTAGTAATATGTGATTTTGTTTCTACTGTAGGATTGGAGTTACTCCGATGGCTACATTGGAAGCATGACTTCACTCATGAACACAAGTGGGCACACCAAGAGAACCATGATATGATTGTTGTCAGGGAAGTCTGCTTGATCCTTTTCTCTTCGCTTTTTGTTGAATATTTATTTCCAAAGTCGTGGTATTATTATGAAAATTTTAAATGGAAAGTAAAGAGATAAGTAAATCTGAACAATAAATTCAACCCTGACCCAAGGTACCACGAGTAGGACTGCATTCACATCAATGAATATTTTTCTATTTTCTTTTAGTTTCTCAAGATATATTTTGCGTGATGTTTTCATATCCACCTTTGTACATATTTTTTCTATTTTGATTTTCTTTTGATTTTTTGATTTTGGTTCTTTTCAATTTGTGTGTTTTTACTGGTTTTTGATTAAATTTATGTCTGTGTCACCATTTAGTTCATGAAGGGAAACAAGAATTCTTCATTATGAATCAATAGTCAAGGTCTTCTCATAGCATCAATGTTATAAATTGTCGAAACACAGATCAACTAATTTTTTTTTATGTTCGAAATAGGTTTCCTGGTTTCACTTTTTAATCATAAGCATACACGACCATCATCGAAGCTCTTTTCATTGTCCCTGTTTTTAAACAAAAAAACTCAAGGATGCCTTCCTGTCCTCAAAAAATTAATTTCATCAAAAAAATAATTTCAGATCATAATAGAGGTTATCAAGAAAAAAATTAAAGGCTGTAAAATATCAAATGTTCTTAAAACTGAAAATTTTCAGCATCACCCCACTCTTTTGAAAGTCCATTAAATTTATGCCGAATCAAAAATAATTTCCAGAGAGTTGTGGGAAGTGTTTGTAAACCTATCGAGATACTGAACAGGTCTGCTGGCAGCAGGTAAATGCATGCATGATGCCAAGACAACTTCGTCGGGGTACTGAACAGGCCTGCTCGCAGCGAAGCAATGTCAAGTTCAAGAAAATTATCAGGTATAAATTTTGATATTGATCATAAGTTCCCTTCATTTTGAATTGAAAATTCTTGGACAAGGTAGAGGTGTTAGAGTGGGGTAATTGACATCCCTATCGAGGCTATGGATTCTTGCTGGAAGTAGTGTCCCTATCAATAGTATTGGAGCCATTGACTTGAACATCGCTTCTCTCATTTTTAAAATTTGTCACGAGATTTCATTTGAACAGGAAGATATCTGAACCTGGACTATGTGATGATTGTTGGAATTTGATTGAGATGCTTGATTTCCTTTAGCTATTTTTGATCTGTAATCATTCTAATTAGTCCTAACATGAACTCATCAGTGAGGTAGAGATAACTGCTTCTCCTAGTAAGTTTCCATTGTTGGCAGCCCTACACGATTTTTTCCTTTTAATGTGAAAAATAACAATTCTTGTAGCTGCCTACGCTTCGTCATGTAAATATTGTTATTTGAAGGTGACTATTCGGTTCTAAAAAAGATGTTTTGATTGATCCTATTTTATTTTTTTCATTTTCATGCTTCATTCATGACTGAAAGCATGAATGAAACATTAAAACTTATAATCAAATTGCAATAATACCCAAGGCTTGGTCTTTATGTTGGGTCAATGTTCTTACAACGCTTTTAATGAATGTTGTTTTTCTTTGAAGCTTATCATATATCAATAAAACATTTGTTTTGAGTTGTTCCTAGATTATAAGATATATCTTTAGTACTTTGTAAATACATCAAGAATATATTGGCATTAATACTATAAGCTTCTCCATTTAATGTTCTTGGTAGATCATTTTCGATTTTAAATCTTTTGGTTGGTATTTTGATTTTTGGATCGCATCCTCTCCTAGCCTTGGAAAATCAAGGTACCCATTACATATGATGATATTCTAACACAACTCGGTCGTACCATGTACTGTGTTTGAAGTGGCAATTTGAATCGAAAAATCCATCATTACAAATTAGAGTCTTGGGTTTCGCTCTATATTCAGGGCATTCATTACCTAAAACGCTCGATTTTCATGGCTTGAAACCCCTTATGCTCTCATTTTGGTCATGCTAGGGTAACTGTGGGTTTTATTCCTTTGTCATTTTCTCTAGCATTCCTTTGTTTATGCTACCCCTTATGCTCATAGTGAGTTATGGTCGCCTTTGTGACTGATTGTCCAAACCCTTATGGCCCTTGTCATCCATGTCAAGCCGAATGGCTCCCAAACTTTGTTGTTGTGTGATGACACGATTGAAGACCTTAAAAGTCAGGGTTCGGTTGTGTTTCTCAAGAAATTATAGGGTTATAACTTACAAGCATCCCAAGAGTTCGCCCTCACATTCAATGGATGTAGAACCAAAGTGGGCAATATTCAATTGGAAATCACAGAGGAATTTCTAAGTGAGGCAACGAGCCTCCCCCTCACCAGCCAAAAATAGTTTAAAAATTCAAAGTTGGAAGAGGTACCATGGATTATGTTTGTCACCTCTCGGAAAATTCAATACTATGACAAAGGTATGTCGCTCTCTCTATTGAAAGATAGATGGCACAATCTATTGGCAGTGTTAAGGAAATTTTTTACTTGTGAAGGTCACTACAGCCTTGTCTTCCTTTATCACATAAGACTACTAATGCATTTTATCGGTTTCCAGTTAAACATGACTTTTTACTTATTAAGAATTTTATATAAGATGTCAAAGAGATATAAAAGGAAGAAATTGGATTTCATCTTATTTCATCATGGGTTGATTAACTTGTTGATAGTCCATCATCTGAAACTACTTAATGATGATTGGGATGCTTTCATGACTCGCAATGTCTTTGTTATAGTAAACCATGTAGAGACTCCGGTGGTTGATAAACCTATGCTAGAGAAGTATTTTTTTCCCTCCAGTGATAGGCCAGTTTTCTTGTGTGAAAAACCTTGTGAAAGGGCTACGCCCGATCAGTCTGTGTGTGAACAGCAGGACGTCGGCTCCAAGCTTATTGAAATTCTTGAGTGTGAACAAGTTGTCGACCCTAACGTTAACATCAAATCCACCGGTGGAAACCCTTCCAAATAGTCAAAGAAAAATCAATACATACGAGGGTTTAATAATAAGAGGGTTGGGAGACAAATTTTGAGGATCCTATGGAATAGATCAAAAGCTCATATGAGCTCGATCGAAGAGATCGAGGTCCATGAGAGCTTTGATTCGAAGATTGAAAAATTCCTAGCAGTTGAAGACCCAAATCACTCTAAACTAGATCTCAATCAAGATTTTGATTATGTGAATAACTTGCCACAATCTCTGAAGCACAACAAGGATTTTCCAGGAATTAAATTCGGTCAAAATCTGATAGTGGATAGTGGTAGTGTTTTAACACATAGTCATGGGCTTCCTCAACCATTTTCCCCTACTGTAAATTGTGAAGTGTGCTCACATTGGATAGGTCTGTATTACTCAAACATCCCCATCCTTCAAGGAAAGATCAAGGCTCTTATGGCTCAAAATCACTGATTGACAATTGAAAACTGCGAGCTCAAGATCAATGCACAAAGACAAGGAAAATGTTTGAAAAGGAATGGCAATATCATAATAAAAAATGCTAATAGTGTCAAGGTCGTGATCAACTCTGAGATATTGTGATTTGAATTTGGTTTTCAATTGAATGGTAAGATTGGTTTTTATCTTATTTGTGCTTTCATTGTTATTTTTCTAATTAATCTAGATTGATTTAGATTTTTGTTGTTAATAATAAGACTAGCTACATAATCGAGAGATTATGTAGCCAAGTCAATTATCATATAAAATTTGGAATATGTTAGTTAAATAAACATCTAATTTTCTTATTTAATTTTCTTTCAGGATAAGATGTATCTTGTGTTGATCTCATAAGATGGAGCATTGTTGGACTTAGTTAATTAGCCATCTCTTTTGGATTATTTTGTAATAAAACAAAACTTTCATAATTTTTAAGATCCAGTTTGTTATGAGTGGCTTTTTTTAGACCCTCTATATTTGTAACTTTTAAGATCCTTTTGAGATCTGATCCTATCTTAGAAGATAGGATGTTTAGCTTACATTAACTCTTTAAATACTATGTATTTTGTAATAGGACACATCTTGGTTGAGAGCAAAGGATGGGCGATTAATTCCAGAGCTTAATGAAACAACATTCATGCATTTTGGCTTTAACCTCTTGTTTATTAATGTTGTCATTTATGTTTTGTTAAGGCTGCTACATATATAGATCTGATATCTTTAGATTAAATGATCTGTGATGAGCATGATTGTTGTATTAAATACCATCTATAATTTGCTCCTCAAAATATATAAATGATGTGATCATATTTTCAGTTAAAACAATAGGGTTTGTCTTTCAATTTTAATTGAAAAACAAAGTGTACAATTTACTTTCAGATTTATCTTATAGTAATCATGTATAATTATGAGATTACAGGTTTATGTTGGTGTCTCTTCTTCAGTCATTAAAACCCAAACTACCAACACATTGTTCTCGATTTATTTAGAACAGTCTTAAGGTTTATTGCAGGTTTCCCTCTTGGACGTGGTAGTTGGATGTTCTCTAATCATGCATATGCTTGGATACACATCACTAACTCATTAACATGTTAGCTCGTTTATATTTTTCTTTCATTTACTTATCACTAAAACTTCAATATATGGTTCATCTTTTGACTATCCACACGTTTATGTTTCATGGTATTTTTTCCATATTAGTTTAGATTTATAAAGGAAAAACAAAAAATATATTTATGTGCTTTCTTTATCTACTTCCTAGAAGAAATCAATTTTCACATTGATTTTCGTAAGTTTAGATTAAAAATTGTAGTTTGTAAATCATGTACATAAGTAAGATAAGTAAATCTTCTATTTAAATATATCTACAACAGTTACATTATACGTTTGTACATATATACATAGTTATTAGTAATTAGTTAGCTATTTCATTTATTTTATTTGTTTCTTTTAGGACTTTTAGATTGGCTAATGAATCCCTTAAACCCATCAGAATGAGCTACACCAAATGACTTGGGTTATTTAGACAACCTTGGACTAGACTCATTCTTCCAGTTGATGGATGATCATTTTCGCCCACCAACAAGGTGTTCTTCCATACATCTCTCTGTTCTATCGAGACCTAGTGGTAGCCAGACTTCAGATCAATCTTACTGAAGTATTTGGCCCTTGTGAGATGATCAAGGAGGTCTTCGATTCAGGGAATCGAGTACCGATTTCGAAATATGATTTTATTTAGGGCTTGGTAATCAATGTTGATTTTCTAGGTCCTATCTTTCTTCTGCACCAGCACGATTGGGATCCCGCAAGGCGATGAGTTGGGATGAATATGCCCCTTGTGGAGCAGTTCTTTGATCTGCTTCTTGATCTCCTCATTTTCTAATAGAGAGCGGCGGTAGTCTGGCCCATTGGGTAGTGATGCCCCTAGGGTCAGATCGATGGGATGCTTGACTTGGACGTATAGAGGTACTCAGGTAGGAGAAGATAAGATATCTAAGTATTCTTCCACAACCTTATCCACTTTCTTATTTTTTATGGAGAGATCGGTCATGGAGGCCCTGGATGTGGCTACGATCTTTCTCTCACTCTGAGAGTGAATCACAAAGAAGACAAATTTCCCGGTCTACGAGATGACCTTCCTGCATTTCTTGGTAGATATCAAGGAAATAGCTCTAGGAGGGACTGCCTCGGGTATCTTGTACAATTTCCTATTGAAAGTAATGATAAAAATACGAGGCCTAGACTCATATACAACATGACGTTTCCATAAATAAGGTTGGCCCAAAATAACATTACAAACTTTGAGAGGATAAACATCACACAATACCTCGTCTTTGAAGGTCTTGATGTCGTACAACAGTCGACGTTGTTGGTTGACACAGAGATCGCTTCCTCGACAGAGCCATCCAAAGGTGTAGGGTTGTGGGTCTAGTGTTGTTAGCAGGGACAACCGCTTGATGACCTCTGTTGAGATGAGGTTATTCTATCTACTACTATCAATGATGAAGTGCAGTGGTTTTCCTTTCACCCACATCTCTGAATGGAAGAGGTGCTCAACTTCTTTTGGCTCATCTGGTTCACTAGGCTGGAGCTTGGTGCTAGAAATGGTGGAACTGGGTTCCACGTCAATGATCCATATTCCCCTTTCTAGTTCTAACTTAGATTCAGAACCCACATCTAATTCATAGGATTTCACTTAGGACACTAGCGACTGCTTTGAGTGACAATCAATAGTGTTATTCCAAGGGCTCTTATAGAAGTCGCACCACTTCCCAGTATCTTTCTTTGTCTTTCTGGTGTCCTTATTTGCTTGCGTCTTGGACTGGTTGTCTTGATATTGTCTATATTTTCTCGTTCCTTTGTTATGTGGGTTGGGGCTTCCCTTTTCTTTCTTTTCATGTGAGGGGTTCCCAGGCCCAAATTGTCACGTCTTTTGTTTGAGCTTCTTCTCGATTTTGAAAAAATATCGGTAGGTCACACCCAAGGATGAGATGTCTAGAAATTCCATTTCAGTATGTATGTATCTATGAAGAGCACCGTGATACTTGAGCACTAGATGTCGCTCTGAATCTTTGATACCCATATTGGTGCGCAAGGTATGGAAGATATTTGTGAACTCGCACTACTTGGTCTCTTTCTTGCCGCAGTGTGGTCCATTTGGTATACAAGTCGTCATAACTTCTGACATGGTAGTATTGTTCCTTAATAGCATCCCTGAAGGATTCCCAGGTGGTTGTGAATTTAAATAATGAGGGTTCCTTTGCTTCCTTTTTCTCACAGAAAGTTTCGCACCAATATTTGACATGGGGAATGGCTTTAAGGAGTGCAAAAATAATATTTTCTCTATTCAAAAAGTTATGGACAAAAAATGTAATACCCCAAGGATGTGCCCCATTTATATTATGAATTGTAATCATGTTTATAGGCTGGTGAGATGAGAAATTGTAATTTGGTAAGATTATGTGCAAGTAAGCTGGAGAGCCTAGGTGTTGAAGGACAGGAGCATGTTTTGTACATCTAAATTATGCACTTTGTTAATATAAAAACATCGTTGTGTGCAGACTGACCACGAAGAAAGAGTGATGGGGGAATAAGCTTCCAAAAGGTTGGGTAAGGGAAAGGGGGATGAAGGTTTGGGCCTAGGCGCTAAGCTAGGGGTCTTACCTCTAAAGGGGATAGTAATTTATTATTATTTCCTAGAAGGCTAAGGTAGAAAATTGACCAAGTGTTGTCCTAAGTTCCTGGAAAAGGAGCATATGATAAGTGGAGTGCATGCAGCTCCAGGAAGATAGGTGTCGACTTGGTCTCATGCAGCTAAAACCCAAGACTCAGCTCATGTTGGGGGTTGGATCCCCATTCTTTCATCCTTTGCCTGAGTTCGCTAGCCATTCTTCCATCCTCCAGCGAAACTCGTTTTTGGCTCTGCGTCTGCATATTCATAACCGCATGCAGTGAAGATTGTTTGTATTGTCATTTGCCCATTCTCTATATGAACTCATTGTTCACTGTCACCAACCTATGTACATCCGCGGTCACCTGAGAAACCACTCACGGGAAGGTGGGGAAACCGACTTGTGTGTCCTATGAACCCAGGGAGAACTGCGAATTGATTTGCATCTTTTGTGAAGCCCGAGAATCCTGTACTTGTCTTTGTTGTGTGTGTCATAGTTGTTGGTTGTCATGGCCATACAATCCCTTGGATGAGTGTGGCTTACTTCCATTGTATGTTTCTTGTTGAGCCTTGATGTTGTCCTCATTGTGTGGGAACAAAGTTGAAGAAGCAAGTTTTCAGTCCTGTCTCCAACACTCTCTCTAGGTGAGGGAGGTGGTTGTGGTTGAAGAGGCAGGTTGTCAGGCCTGTGGGAATCTCTCTCTAGGTGAGAGAGTTTGTTAGTAAGTGGTTTTATCCTAGAGAGAGTTCAGCACCAGCTATAGAACTTTGATAATTCTGGTCCATCCTGTTGCTGAAGCCCAAGGAAATGGAGGTGAAGTATCCAATGGACAGTGTGACAGTGAAGGTGTATACTCCTGGGATGGGATAGACGTGTGGGGAATGAGAGTTTGTGAGTAGTGGGCGTAAGAAGGCTCTTAGGAGAAAATCCTTCCTCCAAAACTGTGTGTCTTCCTGTTGACCTTGTCGAGCCTAGGATGTGTAAATTCTAACCTTGTACAATGTCTATTGTAAACAGATATTCATAAAAGAATAGAAAAGATACAATGGAAAATGAAAACATTACACAGAGATTTTTCCGTTGGAAACCCAAACCGGGAAAACCAACATATATTATATTCATACATTGTGTTACATTGTTTACAATACAATATACATATAGGAGCCAACGGTATCCAAAACCCTAACCCAATGACCTGGATTAGTCCAAAACCCTAATTTCTTAACCGGAAATAGAAAACCATCGGCAAAGAAACATGTGTTGAAAAACCATTTAAATATCATGTGGTCCCGAAAATATGTCGTCCTGGTAATATGTCGTCCCAGAAATATGTCGTCCTGGTAATATGTCATCCTAGAAATATGTCATCCCGGTGCGAAAAAATTTGTCGGGGGCGCTGCCCCCGAACCCCTATGCACCCGACGCAGACGCTCAGACACTACTACTCGTGCAAAGAATATAACACATACACAACATTCTCCCACTTGTTGTTTTATTTGCACACAGGGGGTTATAGGGTTACATAGTCAACAATCCAAGGCAACAATGCCCATGGATCCTCTACACCAGGAGAACTTCTCAGTGCTCACAGATTTTGTTAATGAATCTGCAACATTTTTCAAAGTGTCCACCTTCATCAGTGATACTTTGTTTTCTTCAATCATGTCTCTCACAAAGTGATATTGAACATCAATGTGCTTTTTCTTTGAATGATAAGCAAGGTTCTTTTCCAAGAAAATCACACTCTAACTTTCACACTCTATCCTTACAGCTTCTTGTACCAACCCAATACCTGAACACAATCTTTGTAACCATATTGCTTCCTTACTTGCATGAGTGGATGCCATGTATTCAGATTCTGTAGTTGAAAGTGCCACTACAGCCTATCTTTTGCTCATCCAACTTATTGCTCCTCCAAACAGGTTAAACACATACCCAGTTGTGGATCTCCTACGATCCAAATCTCTAGCCTAGTCTGCATCCAAAAATCCATGTATATAGACCAATCTGTCCAATCCCGGTCTTCCTTCATAGCACAATCCATAGCTAGCAGTGCCACACAAATACCTAAAAACCCTTTTTACTGTTGTCCAATGCTCCTTCCCTGGTTTTGACATATACCTGCTCAAAACTCCCACTGCATGTGCAATGTCTGGTCTAGTACAGACCATTACATACATCAAACTGCCAACTTCACTCGCATATGGAACATGAGACATGTCCTACTCTTCTTCATGTGTCTTGGGACACTGATCCATAGATAACTTTACACCAATGGGAATACGAACCTTGATCGGTTTACATTCCTGCATATTAAACCTCTGCAAGATTGTCTCAACATATTTTCTCTGATTTAAGCAGAGTTTCCTCCTTTTTTGATCTCTTTTAATTTCCATGCCCAAAATGAAATTTGAAGCACCAAGATCCTTCATGTCGAATTTAGAGGACAACTAAGTTTTCACATCCTGGATAATCTCCTTGTTGTTTCCTATCAGTAACATGTCATCCACATACAAGACCAAATAAATCAAATGATCACCAATTAATTTAGAATACACATAGTGATCATGTTTTCTTCTTGTGAAGCCAAGTCCTATCATATAAGTATCAATTTTTTTATACCACATCCTTGGTGATTGTTTTAAACCATACAGGGACTTTTTCAGCTTGCATACTAGCTCCTTCTTTCCTTTCACAGCATAACCTTCTGGTTGCTTCATAAATATTTCTTCTTCCAAATCCCCATGCAAGAATGTTGTCTTCACATCCATCTGTTCTATTTCAAAATCAAATGCAGTAGCAATAGATAACAAAAATATTATAGAGGTTAACTTGGCAACAGGAAAAAAAATCTCACCAAAATCAATTCCCTCAACTTGGGAATAAACCTTTGCTACTAATCGAGCTTTGTATTTCTCCACTTTTCCTTCTGCATTCAACTTCTTTTTAAATACCCATTTGCTTCCAATGGGATTTCTTCCAGTTGGAAAATCCACTAGATCCCAAACCTCATTCTTATCCAAAGATGCCATTTCTTCTTCCATGGCCCTTTTCCAGAGATTTCCATCCTCTGAATCCACTGCCACCCTGACAGTTCTAGGGTCATCATCAGTAATAGACAAAGAAAAATTTGAATGAAAATCAGATGGACTATACCTTTCCTGTAGTATTCTTTCTCGATCCGATCTCCTCAATACCAGAGTATGAGGATCTTCTTATTCTGATCCATGTTCTTCTGTAGATTTTGCTTCATCATCCTTTAAATCAAACTCTATCTTCTCCAGTTCTTCCTTACATGGTAGGACTTCCTGTTTAACAACATCCTTCATTTCTCTAAATACCACATCTCGGCTATACACTACCTTCTTAGTTTCTGGGTTCCAAAGCTTATAACCTTTGAGACCATCTTTATATCTAATAAAGATACATTTTTCATCCTTCTTATCCATCTTACTCCTATTTTCCTTTGGAACATGAACATATGCATCGCATCCAAATAACTTAAGATGTGTGAGGGAAGGTCCCTTACCAGTCCATACCTCTTGTGGAGTCTTGTCACCCAACTCTGATGAGGGTGATCTGTTGACCAGATAACATGCAGTACCCACTGCCTCTGCCCAGAATTCTTGCCCTATCCCGGCACCACTGAGCATGCCCCTTGCTTTTTCCATCAATGTCCTATTCATCCTTTCCGCAACTTCATTCTTCTGAGGTGTATATGGAGTAGTCTTCTGCCTTCCTATACAACACTTCTTATAGAATTCTTCAAATTCATTCCCGCAGAACTCTCCAGCGTTATCTGTCCTCAACACCTTAATTTGTTTCTCTGTTTGATTCTCAACAAGAGACTTAAACTCTTTAAACCTGTCAAAGGATTCAGATTTCTTCCTGAGAAAATATATCAAATTTTTCCTCGAGAATTCATCTATAAATGAGACATAGTACATAGATTTTCCCAATGATGGGACCGACACAGATCCAAAAACATCACCATGAACTAGCTGTAAAATTCCTTCTAGCCTCGTTGCACCAGAGGGGAATCTTACCCGATTCTTCTTCCCATATAGACAATGTTCACAGAAATCAAAATCCAGAGAGAAATTAGACATACCTTCAACCATACCTTTACCGTGTAGTAGTCGAAGACCCTTCTCTCCGATATGCCCCAGTCTTTGATGCCACAACATAACCTTTTTTCCAGAGACTGTAGGAGTTCTTTCTTCTTCAACTTCAATATCAGGAACAATGGAGCTATTACACCCATCACTAATATTTATTCCTATCAGCTTATACAGAGTTCCAAACCGAACTCCCCTCATCAACACCATTTCTCCTCGAACCATCCTGCAAGTTCCCTTTTCAAAAATTGTTTTTACCCCAGCATCTTCCATTTTGCTTACAAAAATCAAATTTTTGGCAATACCTGGGATGTGTAGAACACCAGGCAGTGTTCTTATCCTTCCATCTATGAGTCTCAACTTTACCCTTTCTCTTCCTATGATTCTGGTTGTCGAATCATTACCCAAGAAAACATTATCTCCATCATACTTTTCATACTCGCAGAACCACTCCCTGTGGGGAGTCATATGAAAGGATGCACCTGAGTCAATCAACCATGCCTCATGATCTTCATTTTTTCTTGAAGAGGCCAAGTACACATCCCCTCCTTCTTCCTTGGAGGTCTTTACTTTTGTAGAAGAAGATTCTTCATATCCCTTCTTTTTCTCAACTTTGGATCTACACTGCTTCTTGTAGTGCCCTTATTTTCCACACCTCCAACATACCCTTCCAAAATTTCTAGGAGATTTAGATCTAACCTTAGACTTAGATCTCCCACTTGAGAAATTAGATTTATTTCTTTCCTGGGAACGTCCTCTTGCAAATAATGCATCTGTGCTATGTCCTTCCATATTTTTTCGTCTCATCTCCTCCGACAACAAGGACGATACCACTTCTTCAAACTTCAAAGAAGTTGTATTACTACCTATGGCCACAACTAGACTATCCCACGAGTCTGGTAAAGAACACAACAAACTGATACATTTATCTTCATATGAAATTTTAATATCAACAGATACTAACTGACTTACCACAGTATTGAAGGCGTTCAAATGCTCTGCCACCGAGTCTCCATCTCTCATCCTCAAGTTATACAAATTCTTTCTTAGGAATAGTTTATTTACCAAAGACATAGACTGATATAACTTCCCCAACTTTTCCCATAAATCCTTGGTTTTAGCTTCCTTTGACACATTCAGTAATACTGAATCAGAGAGACACAGTCGAATTGTGCTCTTTGCCTTCTGATCCGTCTTTTTCTAGTCATCTGCAGAAGTTCCTGTAGGTGCAGTACTTGGATCTACTGTGATCCACTGATCTTTGTCCACTAAAATATCTTCCATCTTCAGCTTCGATAGCTCAAATATTTTCCCATTAAACTTCTCGATCTCCATCTTCGAATTGCTTGCCATTTCTTTTCACCTGAAAAACAATACTGCAGATCTCCCACTGTAACAAGGCTTATCATAGTCCCAAGGCAAACCCTTGATGACAAAGGCATATCCCTGAAGCCAATAAAGCTCTGATACCAAATGTAAATTCTAACCTTGTACAATTTCTACTATAAATATATATTCATAAAAGAATAGAAAATATGCAATGGTAAATGCAAACATTACACAGAGATTATTCCCCTGGAAACCCAAACTGGGAAAACTAGCATATATTATATTCATACATTGTGTTACATTGTTTACAATACACTATACATATAGGAGCCAACAACATCCAAAACCCTAACCCAATGACCTGGATTAGTCCAAAAACCTAATTCCTTAACCGGAAATAGAAAACCATCGGCAAAAAAACATGTGTCGAAAAACCACCTAAATATCATGTGGTCCTGGAAATATGTCGTCTTGGTAATATATCGTCCCGAAAATATGTCGTCCCGGTAATATGTCATCCCGGAAATATGTCGTCCTGGTGCGAAAAAAATTCCACTCCATGAAGGAAATGCCACTCCATGTACTCACTGACAAGCTCCCCTCATCAACACCATTGCTCCTCGAACCATCCTGCAAGTTCCCTTTTCAAAAATTGTTTTTACCCTAGCATCTTCCATTTTGCTTATAGAAATCAAATTTCTGGCCATACCTAGGATGTGTAGAACACCAGGTAGTGTTCTTATCCTTCCATCTATGAGTCTCAACTTGACCCTTCCTCTTCCTATGATTCTGGTTGTTGAATCATTACCCAAGATAACATTACCTCCATCATACTTTTCATATTCGCAGAACCACTCCCTGTGATGTGTCATATGAAAGGATGCACCTAAGTCAATCGACCATGCCTCATGATCTTCATGTGTGCTTGAAGAGGCCAGGTACACATCCCCTCCTTCTTCCTTGGAGGTCTCTTCTTTTGTAGAAGAAGATTCTTCAGATCCCTTCTTTTTCTCAACTTTGGATATACATTGCTTATTGTAGTGCCCTTCTTTTCCACACCTCCAACATACCCTTCCAAAATTTCCAGGAGATTTAGATCTACCCTTAGACTTAGATCTCCCACTTGAGAAATTAGATTTATTTCTTTCCTGGGAACGTCCTCTTGCAAATAATGCATCTGTGCTATTTCCTTCCATATTTTTTCATCTCATCTCCTCCGACAACAAGGACGAGACCACTTCTTCAAACTTCAAAGAAGTTGTATTACTACCTATGGCCACAACTAGACTATCCCACGAATCTGGTAAAGAACACAAAAAAATGATACATTTATCTTCATCTGAAATTTTAATATCAACAGATACTAACTGACTTACCACAGTATTGAAGGCATTCAAATGATCTGCGACCGAGTCTCCATCTCTCATCCTCAAGTTATACAACTTCTTTCTCAGGAATAGTTTATTTACCAGGGAATTAGACTGATACAACTTCCCCAACTTTTCCCATAAATCCTTGGCTGTAGCTTATTCTGACACATTCAGTAATACTGAATCGGAGAGACACAGTCGAATTGTGCCCTTTACCTTCCGATCTATCTTTTTCCAGTCATCTGCAGAAGTTCCTATAGGTGCAGTACCTGGATCTACTGTGATCAACTGATCTATGTCGACCAAAATATCTTCCATCTTCAACTTCCACAACTCAAATCTTTTCCCATTAAACTTCTTGATCTCCATATTTGAATTGCTTGCCATTTCTTTTCACCTGAAAAACAATACCACAAATCTCCCACTGTAACAAGGCTTATCACAGTCCCGAGCCAAACCCTTGATGATAAACGCATCCCCCTGAAGCCAATAAAGATCTAATACCAAATGTAAATTCTAACCTTGTACAATGTCTACTATAAACATATATTCAGAAAAGAATAGAAAAGATACAATGGCAAATGCAAACATTACACAGAGATTTTTCCCCTGGAACCCAAACCGGGAAAACCAGCATATATTATATTCATACATTGTGTTACATTGTTTATAATACAATATACATATAGGAGCCAACAACATCCAAAACCCTAACCCAATGACCGGGATTAGTCCAAAACCTTAATTCCTTAACCAAAAATAGAAAACCATCGGCAAAAAAACATGTGCCGCAAAACCACCTAAATATCATGTGGTCCTGGAAATATGTCGTCCCGGTAATATGTCGTCCCGATAATATGTCGTCCCGATAATATGTCGTCCCGATAATATTTCGTCCCGGAAATATGTCGTCCCGGTGCAAAAAAAATGCCACTCCATGAAGGAAATTTCACTCCATGTACTCACTGACAAGCTCATATAATGAGTGGCAAATTCTGTGAAATTTGTAGCAAAAATCCTTCTATGCTCCACAGCTACTCCCACATGACTGAATATCATTGGTAGGAACAGGTGGATGAGAAACTGATGAAGGATGACTGTCCTCAGATGATGGTTTCTCGCTGATAGGTTCTATAGAAGAGATAAACTGCCCCTTCTGCTGCTTCACTGGTTCTTCTTCTTGGCTTTCCCAAGGGTAATATTCATNCATAGTCATCATAAATAAGACCCGTGGGAAAGATATTCTCTTCAATCTTCTACTCAACATCTTCTGCAGGCCAAGGATTGATTATTTCCTCATAATATTCTTCATTAGTGAATAGAGGATAAGGCTCTGCTATGTGTTCTTGGATATCCTGCATGTCCAGCTCAGAATCTGATTCATAACTATCATATACAGGCTAGCTTCTCCTCTGGTCAGCAAATTGTGATGTAGGGCTCTGCTGCTCCTCGTCTGAATAATCATCAAAGGTTGAAACAATAGGAACATCAGGAGTAGAATGCAAGGACTCTACAACTATCAAATCTTCATCATCATCCTTTGTAGGGCTACCAAGAACATCTACTTCTGGGGTCAGAAATTCCTTTGCATTTTATTCAAAAAGGAAGCACTCATGTTCTGCCTTAAATTTGTCTAACTCTGTAGAAAGAGACTACACCAGATCCATCAACTCACTCAGAGAATCTCCTCTCTCCTCACATGTTTCATCCTCATAGCCTTCCTCCGATGTAGACGTATAGGGATGAGAGAGGACTAATTTCTGATTCAAGCCATCAGGCTCATCCTCACAGCATGTGTAAGAAGCAGATCTATCTTTAATATAGTCATTGTATCCCTCACAATAACTATGCAAAATTAACTCAAAGGGATAAAAATTCTGACAACAATCATTGAAAGCTGCATGAAAGGCTCCTACTGAAGAAATTCTAGTAGGGGTTAAAGAATGATACCAATCACAAGCATCACCTGCTAACGAGAACATGAACAACTTCATTAATACATCCTCATGATGTATCTCCCACTGATGCATAAGTTCATGAAGTGATTTGAGATGTTCAGTAGGGTTTTCCTCTTTATGATTTCTAAATATAGACAAATAATCATTCCATTCATTTGGAGCAGGAACAACATTGGAAAAACCAGGAACAATAGAAAAATTAAAGGGAGCTAACCTCCGATCCATGATTCTTTCCATTTCAACCAGTGGAGTCGCCAATTGATTCTTCAACCATGGAGTCGCCAGGTGAAATATATGAAGTTAGAGTGTGTATGGTCTTTGTTCACCATCAAAGACCAGATCTGATCGTTGTGTTCTCCTAGGGGTTACCAGGTGTAGCTAGAAGAAACCACACTGAAATAGTGGAGCTAAGACAGTGGAGTCACCTAAGTGGAGTCGCTAGGTGCAACTTTCAATCTTCAAAAGGTTCTGAATTTTGATGTGTTATCGCTCCAGGAAACTCTCCTAGGTTGTCTTAGAGATGCCTAGTAACTTAACCTTTTTGTAACTATTTTCTCAATAATGGGTGTGGGTTTGGATCAAGATGAATATCTTAAATCACGGGAGTGTATCTTCAAGACAATCTAGCTATATTTGTGCAATACAAGGCCTTCAAGAGCTATTATCAAATAGGTTTGTAAATCAAATGGATAAGAAAACCAATCAATTAACTAGAACATACATAGGCAATATATATGATGGGTCAAAAAGCTAGCAAAGGATGCTTATGATTCTTGCTTAACAGTCAAAAGTAAGATGACAGTTACCATGGGACCATTAAACATAGACAAAGATAAAAGAGAGTCTGACAATAACAATGAAAGAAGTTTTTAGGCTTACTATATTAAAGAAAGTGTCTTTTTACAATAACAGTAGATTATAGAACTCAAAATTGAGCCCTTTGTTCATCAAATGTTTTGGGATTTATATCCCTTTACAAACAGTTTCAAGATCCTAGATTACTGGATCGAATTTTGCCAAAAATAGAAAATCAATAACTGGCCCAAGAAAGTAGGTAAAGATCCTATAAACTAGGTCAATTCAAATTATCAAATGATCTTTATGTTCTTTAGATTATTGGGCAGGTGTAGTGAGCCTTCTGAGGCTGTTGGATCTCATGTGATATAGGAGGAGTCGAACATGACACCTGTTGACAGTCAAACAACATTATATCCTTGAAAATATCTAACTGTTTTTTACCTTTATGTCTTGTAGAGCACCTCCAAAACCAAAACAAACTCTTGAGAAGGATGTCATTAATTATCTTACATCGATTGGAACCATTTCTGAGGTTTTTGGACAAGGAAAACTTGGACCTGTGCAAAAACATTAACTTTCTTCCTTATTAGTGCTTTCGATAGCTAGAGTAGATAGAATTCGAACCAATTATCTATCGAAAGATATGCTTTCAGTTGTTAATGAACAATCAATATGTTCATCTAAGCCACCGAAACCTGAGATTATCAAAATTTCAAAAATACCCCTGTCTTAGCTCAAAAATGCCTTAGGACAGATCTTTTTAGGGTTCTACATCTTGCTCAAAAATTGTAGGGTTATTGGTTTCCTCTGGTTCATTGCACTGAACTGGCACCTCTGCTAGGGTCTCAAGAGAAGCATGTGTCTGATCCTGGTGTTTTGAAGACATAGCTTGTTTCTTCAAAGCCCTGACATTTTTATTCAAGCCCTGAGCTACTCTCCATAAGATGTTGTAGTCTTTTACAATCTTGTCCTTCTTTTTCTCCTCCTTTATGCTTTCATGGGCTAATATTTCCAAGGATGAGTTGCTTTCTGCAAAGTTTGGCCTTTTCTTTTTCACTATTAAAATTTAATTGCTTCTTAGTTTTTTCAATCTTAGAGGAAGTAGAGGGTTGATTAACTGGGGTTGGAGAGATAGCTCTCGTCCTCCTCTTTCCACTTATGGGAGTGGAAGACTTCTTGGAATGAGGAATCTTTTTTCCTTCTGGCTAAACCTTAGTCTAGAAATCATTCCATAACAAGAAGTAATTCCACTCTTTTACTCTTCTTTGCAACAACTCGCAAACCAAAATTTTGATCAGACTATGGTGGGATAATCTACCTGTAACTTGATTAGGCTTGGCCTTGACTTGATGAGCCATTTTGGATAAACTTCTATGGAGAAAATAGGGTAGATTGAGTGGGTTTCTACCAGTCAAATGATTTATAAGTTTAAAATGGTAAATCATCACTCTGTTGTATATCCCTTCACAAGTTACATAAACCATTATGGATTTTAATAATTGCTACCATTTCTCTTAAAGGAAAGACACAGGAATGTTTTTCTTCCATATCAAACCCCTGTGTTCTGGTTTCAAATAAGTCTTGAATTCAACATTCTTAGTGACAGTAGTTTTAAACCATTTCTCTCCATTCATGGGAAGCTTTGTGACTTCATCTATGAGGGCTTCATCTATCTCGAATTCATCCCAGCTTATGATTGCTTTATTTCTATCGAAATTGAGGGCAAAAGCCTCTACCACCTGTTGATGAGAACTCTGTAATTTTTTGCAAAAATTATAACACCCTACATCCCTGAACATTTGACATACCTCTGGGTGTGATTCCAGGTAACTGATGTCATTAAGCTCTTTCCTCGGGGTTGACGTTCCTTTCTTCATTTGCCACAATGTTTCCACAGACCTGTGATAGAAGGAGAAAAATTCGGGGGAGAGTTACACAGTGTAGAGTTATCAAAAGTTGGCTTGGTTGTGATAGAAATGAGAAAAATTGGGCGAGCTTTAGAATGTGGCACTGATTACAAGGGATGCGGCAAAATGGTTGGTGATTTGCAGCAGTCATGGTCAATAAATGTAATAATGGAGGGTACGTAAGCATATGGCTTAATTATCTAAAACGATTCTCTTATATCACACAAAGATCAACTTCTGGTCGTGAATGGTTCATTCTCCTCTCTTTTCGGCGACTTATTCTAATCATAAAATGTCAAACCCGATGGTTGAAACATGTGATAGGACGTGTTGAATCTTTCCCCGCTTCTATGATTTCGATGGATAAAATAGCCTTGGATTCTTTTGTTTAAGCTACCAAAAATTAAGGCTTTTGGTGACTAATGAACAATTGAAATGTTCGCCTAAGCCACCGAAACCTGAGATTTGAATTAGATCAAATAAAAAATAAACAAAAATTTATTTAAAATTTATTACATGCGTAAATCTTTGGGAAATGAGATTTAAATTTTTTTAAAAGTACCATTTTAAAAGACATCCTATCACCTAAAATGAAAAAACTCAATTGATTTATTTGAGGAGATAACACTGGCTCCTATTGGGGGTGAAAGCCTCCCTGTGAGGTTTCAAGAACCACAAAACCAATGCCTTTCCTGAAAAATGAAAATTCAAACCTATCTACTAGTCTTTCCATTGGGCATGGTGTTATTTTGTAAAAATAGAAGCTGGAAATAAAAATTACAATGACAAGGCATCGAAGCCATAGATGAAATAGAGTTTCAAAAAATGCCCATTGACTGGGACACCAAACATTTCTTCACCTTCCAGACTTTGCAAAATGAAGGTGTTGTTGTGATGTACTTGAGTTATCATGAAAGGACTAGTCCACAAAGAGTCAAACTTGCCGTGTTTGCCTTTATCTTGTCTGAGGGCATCCCATTTCAGAACCCATTCACCAACCTGACAGTCGTCCACCTTTTCTTGTCTGTCAAAAGTATCCTTGATCCTCTTTTGATGAGCCTCTGATTTATCCACCAGTTGTTCTTTGACCTGCTACAACTCTACCAAGTCAAGCATTCTTCTCATCATATCATTTGATTCAGTTTGTTCCTCTTGAAAAAACTTAGCCACTGGTAAAACTAGCTGAATGGGGAAAATGGCATCAGTGCCATAAACTAGTTTGAAGGGAGATGTTCATATGGATTTCTTGTTAGTTACTCTGTCTGCCCAAAGAGAAAACTTTAGTTTAGAATCCCAACTCTTTTGATTCTCCTCCAACAGCTTTCTGATGATTCTGACTAGACTATTATTGGATGACTCGGCAAGGACATTACCTTGAGGGAAGTAGGAAGTAGAGTGTACCAATTGAATTCCCATTGAATTACACATGTCAACCAATGCATCATCTTTGAAATTTGTTGCATTATCTGTCACTAGCCTTTTTGGGCAACCGAATCTGCTTAGGATGTTCTCATAGAGAAACTTCATGATGACCTGATGAGTGGCATTTCTAGTGGGGATTTCCTCTATACACTTTGTAAAATAGTTAGTGGCTACCAAGATCCATTTATGCTGACCACTAGACGAAGGATTAATATTGCCTATGAAATCTAAACCCCACTACTGAAAAGGACCATTCAGTACAATAGGTCTCAGGGGTAGAGATTTTAGTTGTTGTTTTCCTATGAATCTTTGACACTTATCACAATATTTCACAAAGGCGCACACATTTGAAAAAAGAAAAGGCTAATAATGCCCAACCCTTAAGATATTATGAGTTGTGGTCTTCTAGTAATGATGGCCTCCAAAAATACTTGAATGAAACTGATGCATGATTTCAGTTGACTCTTCTTTGTCTAAACATCTTAGTAGTAAACTAGTAGGATATTTCCAATACAAAATATTATTATTATTGCAAAATTTAATTGCTCTGAGCTTAAGGGCTCGGGATTGAGTCATGCTAAGTTTAGAAGAAACCTCCAACTTCTATAAAAAATGAATAATACCTAAATACCACTCACATGAAGACAAATGCTCAGCCACCTAAGGGTTGTCATGTTTTTCTTCCGCTGCTACCCCTGTCTACAAACTTGTTGAACCTTCCCCAATGAAATTTATGTCCAAAAGATCACAGTTATCTTCTGTCAAAAGCTTGGAAAGGCCTTGGCCTTTTACCAACTTAGTTGGCTTCACTTATATGTCAAACTCAATCATCTTTGTGATCCATTTATCTCTCTTTCCATCAATATCAGGTTGAGTCAATACATCCTTCACAAAGGTTGAAGGAACATAGGCGACAACCTTTGCATGCAGGATATAAATTTTGAAAGCTTTTAATGACTTAATGAGAGCATAAGCTTGTTTTTCTATAGGATCATACCTTTGTTCAACATCTCTGAGTGCTTTGCTGAAAAAGGCCACTGGGTGATCAAGACTGTCATCATCTTTTTGTAACAAGACCACTGCCACCGTGTCATAGGAAGAAAAAGAGAAAATATAGAAGTTCTTGGTGTAATCTGGACTTATTAGAGTGGGGGATTACATGATAGCCTGTTTGATATAATTAAATGAACTTCTTGTATTTTCTGTCCATTTTATCTCGGATCCCTCTTTTAGCATAGAGGTTATGTGTTTCACTAACTTAGTGGAATTAGGAATAGATCTTCTGACAAAATTTATCTTACCGAGTAGAGATTGGATATCCTTCATTGACCTTGGTATGGACAACCTTTGAATTGCTTCCACCTGAGCTGGGTCAAATTTCACTCCTTCCGCTGAAGCAATGTGGCCTAGGAGCTTACCCTTCTTGAGAGAAAATTAAGATTTTTGGGGGTTCAACAAAATCCTGAACTGTATTCATTTGAAAAATACTATTTTTAGATGCTTTAGATGCTCTTCATGACTGCTAGAATAAACTGTGATATCATCAAGATAGATGAGGACAAACTTTTCCTTCTCTCCCATGAAAGCTATGTCCACGACCCTCTAAAAAGTGGCCTCGACATTCATTAGCCCGAATGGAATCTTGGTGTACATGAAGGTACCCCAAGGAGTAGTAAATAAGTTTTTTCTTGGTCATCAGGATGTACAGAAACCTGGTTATAGCCCAAGAATCCATCTAGGAAAGACATGACGGTGGCCCCTGAAATTCTTTGCAGCAAGTGTTCCATCTTGGGTAGGGGATAGATGTCTTTCTTTGAGCATTTATTCAGGTTTATAAAATCAACGCATAACCTAATCTCACCATTTTTCTTTCTCACTATTACTAGATTCACAATCCATTTATAGCATCTTAAAGGAATTATGATTTTGGCATCAAGGAGATTTTTGATTTATTTTGCAATTACAGGAAATAGGAGAGGAATGATAGGTATCAATTTCTATTTGAAATGGATGGTGTCTTTCTCAAGGGGAATCTTATGTTGAATGACCTCAGGATCATAGGTATTTAGATCACTGTATTTCCAAGCAAAAACATTGGAAAATTCCTTCATAATGCTGCAATATTCAGACCTCTGATCAACAGTTAATTCAACAGAAAGATTTATGAATTTAGGATGATTTTGGATTCCTATATTGTGCTCATGGACAACAGGATCCTTCTCCTTCTTATCAGGTTTGTAGGGGAAATCATTTAGGTCAAAAATCTTCTCAAGAGGCACCAAACCCCGAGGTATATAATTGTTGGGCAACTGAACGATATCATGTTGACCCATTTTTGTTTTTATCTTAGGCTTCTTGGATTCCTCTACATTTTGATTTTCGTGGTCAATATGCATATCAAAAAATTCATCTACCACCTGGAGAAAACTACTAAGCTCATCATCATCTTCAAAGACTTTCCAATATTTGATATTTTTGGGCGGGGATGGTCTATATTTGACTTGGATTTCATAATTCAGTCTCGGGGGCATGAGAGGAATGAACATACTGGCTGAGACAACAAGGGAATCAACAAGATGATTCATATCTCTGGGTATATAAGAAATATCAAAAATGGAAAAAGAGTCTCTGATTTTCCATACCTCATCCCCGTAGGCTTTCAATCTGACATGTTTTGCTTGGAAAGTACTATTCACTTGATGTATGATGAGATCTGTGTATCCAAACACTTTTAGTCCTTTGATTCCCATATCCTTGGTAGAATTTAATCCCAATAGAAAAGCCTCATACTCTGATATATTGTTAGTAGTTTTGAAATCAAGTTTAAAAGACAAATGAATAGCCTCTTTTGAAGGAGAAATCAAAACTACACCTGCACCTGTCGAGTCTTTGGTACTGGCACCATCAAAGAACATGGTCCACATGGGAGTACTCTCTCCATCAGTCTGCTGATAAGTAGGCTTTGTGAGCTGCAAAGGAGCTGGTTGACAATCATCTATTAGCAGAATGCATGATCCAAATTCTGTGTCTAAAGAATAAATGGGATGGTTTACATAATCTTTCCCATCACTAATGATGTAGGCAAGTTGATTTTCTCTGTAAAGTCTCTTTATCTCTCCCCCAAACACCAAGACTGTGGCATACAAAATATCCATCTGCAAGGTACCCCTAGACTTTTTCTCCATGAACGTGACAAGAGGAGGCCAAATTTGGGTGGGATATTAGCCACTACAACATCCATTACCATGTTTCTCATTGGCAGTTGGGCAAGGTTTATGACAAGGTATTTTATGAGGCTGAGGCATCTAACTTTCCTAAAGCTGAAAGAGAAGAGATCATGGTAAGGTTTTGTGACGTCAAGACCAAGTTCATCCATCACCGCTTTAGGCATAAGATTGTGTGACGCTCCTGAGTCAAGAAAGCAGTTGTGAAGGATCTTGTCATGGATATTTAGGGATATGTAGAAGGGTGGACAAGAGTCATCTCGGTCTTCTACCATAGTTCCTATAGTCACTGTGGGCTTGTCATCTTGAAGGTTTACGTAATCAATAGCTAGAGGTGTCTTTGGTTGAAGGGACTTTAGGATAGAAGACTTGAATATGTCATTCTTCATAAGTTGAGTCAATGTCATAGGTATTTCCACCTTCTGAATTTCTGATTCGAAATTAAATGAGTATGATATTCTATTAGAAGGTTTTACTTTGTTAGGAGGAGCTCTGAGGGAGACTTTTTCTTTGTCTTGGGGCTGCAATTGCTTCTATTGTTGTTTTGTAGGAGTGAAGGTCTGCTTTGTAGGAGTAGCAGGTTTCTTGGAAGAAACATCTTTCTTTTTTCTAGGAGCAGCAAGCAATGGCTTTGGAGCGACAATCTTAGATCTTAAATTATAGCCTGGTTGATCATCTATCTGATAAAAAGATTCTTCAATGCTTGCCTCATGAATCTTCTCATCCATCTGGGCCTCCTCATAATCTGTTTGTGTCAATAAGGAGGAATCATTTTCATCCCCAAAGAAATTGATGTCATCTTCTTCTTCAACTTCGTCATGAGATAGCTCATGTTCTTCTTCTAGCATTGCATTTTGGAAGGGGGTCATGATCCTTTCATCATCAACTACATTCTTGTCTCTCTGAAGGATTTGGACCTATTGGTTGTTCCTTCTGTAAGGGAATGCATTGGGATTCCTGGGAGCATAAGCATTAGTCTCTTTACTTCTTGTTGGTTGTTGACTCTAAATTTTCATTTTTGACATTTCCGAGGTCAAGCTATCCAACATCTTAGCCATCTTTTCCATTTTGGTATTTGAAGAAGGAGGAGGATCAAAAGACGACTTATTTCTCTCAAATTTCCCTTTAAGTTTCTGAGATGCAATAATGTTAGATTCAACCTCAAGAGTAGCATCTTGCATTAAAGCGAGTGTGGTTGAACTTCTTTCTCTAAGGATTAAGAAAAATTCCAGATCAAAGGCAGAAGAGTAAGTGATCTTTTTTGATGCATCAGTTGGCTTGATCTCTGCAGGAATCTTGCCAAACATCTTATTAAATCTTTTGGTGAAGTTTGAGAGAGACTCCCCATTTTCTCTTCTTAGATTTACGAATTCAGAAATATAATACAAGAGATCTCTTCTTTCTCCCTAATGTTTCAAAAACACCTCGTCTAACTACTCAATTCCTACCACTGAATTTGTTGGCAGTTCTTTGAACCACTTCCTGGCTTGGCCATCCAAGATCACCACAAAAATTTTGGTCCAAACATCTTCCTCCGAAATGTTAATGTTCTCAGCATAAGCATAGAAATCTTCTATATGTTATTCAACAGTAAAATCCCCAGATCCAGTAAACTTCGGCATATATTTGATAATCTTCTGTCAGCATGGCTGATAAGGGATTGGGAAACACAAGAGGGGGGTATACCTATTGGCTAAGATTTGTTCCTTTTTTGTCAAAGGGGTATCCATGGCAATCTTGGGGGTTGATGCAGAGGAAGAAGTTTTTATAGATGATGGCTGAGATGGGATAAGTGAGACTATGGACAATGGTGGTCTTACTTCACAAAGGAATGAAGGAGAAGAATTGGTAGGATGACTACCATGGAAAGTGTTTCCTGAATAAGGTGGAAAGTAATAATCTCTGTAAAACTAACCAAGCAGTAAGGCCAAATTTTCTTCACCCTTAGAGGAAAGATCTTGTAAAATATATTAAAGAATGAGCAGACTGGTATAAGTATGGAAAAAACTCTCTATAGGATTAGTTGGTGAAGAATTCAAAGAAGAGGAAGAGTCCTCTTCTTGGAGGGATTATGTTGGAAAATGATTAACAGGTAGTGTATGCTTGTCATTGATGGAAAGTACAACAGTGAAGATGGCAGGATCAGAATGTGCATCGATAGACAAACATGAACAACGTAGGCTCAGGAGGAATTAGCGCAGAGTCGAAATTATTCCAGGTAAGAAGGATGTGTAAGCTTGGAGGAGAAGCGTCATTGATCGTTGGATCCCATCCAAAATTCCCGACACCATGAGGGCCGTCAGATCTGAGTAAAAACAAGAAGAGCGCGCGTTGAAGAGGAGGACAGATCTCAGGCGTTAGATCCAAGCATAGGATTCGACCATCGTTGGATCAAGAAGAACCTGCACGTCCTTTAAAGTACAAGGAGAAGCGGGCGTAATCACGATATGTGAAATCGTGACTTAATCTAAGTCGTCAGATCAAGGTTGAAACTGGACCATTGATCTAACTCCATGTCGTAGTTTCGCGAATCGCAATATGGAGAGACAAAAGAAACAAAGAAGAATTTGCGATATGCGATATCGTGATCCAATCGTAGCTGTTGAAACAAGTTCATATATGGACCGTTGGTTCAACTCTGTTTCGGAGTTTCGTGAATCGCAATATGGAGAGACAAAAGAAACAAAGAAGAATTTGTGATATGCGAAATCGCGAAAGTGCCTTATGCATAAGGCTATGGTCACAGCCCTTGGTCATGGGAAGAGAAGGAGTCAGTTGTAGAAAAGCTCCATCTTGGAGCTTCGCCTGTCGCGACTTGGAGTGACGAGAACCTCCATCTAAGGAACAACGATATGAGAAATCATGATTTAATCATAGCCATTAAATAGAGATCAGATCTGGACTGTTCATCATACTCCATATCGGAGTTTCGCAAATCGTGACATGGAGAAGCAAAGAACCCAATGCATCAAGAATGTCGAAATCGCGAAATCACGATTCAATTGTAGCCGTTGAATCAGGACCAGATCTAGACCATGGAATCATATGACATGTGGCAAGTGATCAAAATTTCGCTAACTTGGGTTCAACGAAGCATAGCGTCGAAAATCATGAAATGAGAAATCACCGGGATGACTGACAGAGGAGGTCAAGAGTCTCTGAGAGGGATGAAGATGTTCGTGGAGGTGATCGACAGCTAATGAGCATTGAGGCCTGTAACTAAAATAGAGAAGGTGAGTTCAACTGTCACAGAGAATACAAAGAGTCTCAAACCACCAGAGAAGATGAAGAGTCTCAACTACCTAAGAGGCTGAGGAATCTTAGCATAACACCCAGTGATGTCGAATGCGTGGTTGAATTGCCAGAGAAGTCGAAGAGTCACGATGCTGATCACGAAGAGAACTTGAGATGTGGAGGATGGCGCGGTATGAGCATGCAGAGGAATGGCGAATATTGCATGCATAAGATGCACAGAAGCTATATATACACGAACAGAGAAGAGAAGTTGTTGCTGTGGTTGTTGTTGGTGAAGGTGATTCATGTGTGAAGAAGTAGGAGAGTGCAACAGCTGAAAAGAGCAGAAGAGAAATTGTGCAGTGAATGGACATGGTGCACAGAGCATAAAAAGCGGAAGAGCAGATAGCGCAAGTGATGTGAGCAGAAAGGCTATGAGGCAGACAGAGTAAAGAAATGCAACAGAACAGTGATAAGTCAGGTAAGCCATCGTTGAACATCATATCACTGTAATAAATTCAGTAGCAAAGATTTATATTTCAGGGTGGTTGGGAGGAGCTAGGGAGGACTGGTGTCCTCAAAGGTTCAGGTGGGTGCTTGAACACAGGGAGTTGGTGCTAGAGAAACTAGGGAGTTGGTGTTTCCTTCTAGTTGGTTCTAGAGAAACTAGGGAGTTGGTGCTTCCTTCTAGTTGGTGCTAGAGAAACCAGGGAGTTGGTGCTTCCTTCTAGTGGGTGCTAGAGAAAACAGAGAGTTGGTGCTCTCAGCAAGTTCCATCTTGCAAAACTGAGGTTGTAGCCTCATTATGAGTTGGTGCTCATATGTATGATACTGTAAAGATTGTAACCATTACTTATCATATAAAGAAAAAGAGGCTTTTACCCTGCATGGGTTTCCTCGAGAAATATCTGTCTCTGTGTTTCTCATATATGTGAATGATGCTGAAATTACCATTGTTTATTTCTCTACATTATTGTGATCATCATTTAGTGTCTCTACAAATAGTTTAAAAGAACCATAATTGTTTAAGCATGGTAACAACTGATTCACCCCCCCTCTCAGTTGTCTAAGAATTGGTATCAGAGCCAGGTTCCTTTTATCTAAGGGTAGATCCTAGAGCTTAAACAAATGTCCCCGCAAAGGAAAGGATCAGACTTATGATGATGAGGAGAAATAAAAACACGGAAATTTGTTTAAAGAGAATAACTTTAAGAAGAAAAGTCTTTGTGCAAACAATGATGATGATCCTTCAGATGATGAGGATAATGATTCATCTATTGAATATAAACTAAATGACTTCACACTTATGGACAAAGAGGACTATGACAATAATAGCACATGGAGTGACATTAATGAAGAAGAAGCTATGGTTGACATGGAAGGAGAACTGATCAGTGCATTGGAAGAGATTGACAGACTAAGAATCAAAAACAGAAAGAAAAGACAACTGTTGATACAGTTCGAGAAAGATAGTAAAGAACCTGGTGAAGACCTTGTCCTGCTAAAGGTAGAATTGGAAGAGGCAAAGAAAATCGAAGAGACTCTGAAACAACAACTATTAGAAAAGAAGGCAAGATGTGAATCATTAGAACAAGAAGTAGTGAAAACAAGGAAAGAAATGGAGAAGTTTCAAGACTTGTATAATCATAATCTGTCAAGTATCAAAGCCTCAGAAGGATTAACCACCATTCTGAATCAGCAAAGGAATCCAAAGATAAAAACTGGTTTGGGTTATGAAGAGGGATCAAGCAGTGAGAAGACAGGAAATGAAGAACCCATCAAGTTTGTCAAAAGTACAACCAATGACAATAAAAAACCTGTAGAAATAAAGGAAGACAATCAACAATCTAGGATGAGTAAAGAAAATGGTGTCAGGACTGAATCTGTAGGATGAAGAAACAATGTTCTTTCTACTAAAAGACGTCATCAACAAGAAATAAATCAATTTGTTCAAAAAAGACAACCATTTTCCAGGTACAAAGAATTTTTCTATGGCTATTGTTTCTATTGTTCTAACTTCAGTCACAAAGCTGTAAATTGTTCCTTAAGACTTAGAAATGAGAAATTAAGATTTCAAAGGAATAAATACTTCCCACAACAAAAAATGATACAGTTAGGTAATAATCCTTCACAGACTGCAAATTGCCAAATTAAGTCTGGACACATACAACTAAGGAGGGCAAGAAATAATCAACAGCCAATAAGTAGGCAACACTGCAACAATAAGTTTGACCTATTGAATAATGAGGTTGAATGCTACACTTGTCATAACTTTGGACATAAATCTATTGACTGCCGGTTAAGGAACTATGAACCAGATTTGAAATCTCCTGTTGAAAATGTCAAGTTTTGGAAGAAGAAGGAAAGTAACAAGTGTGGATTAGTATTATCTACTCAAACAAAAATGAAACGTTGGTATATAGACATTGGTTTCTCCAAACACATGACGGGAGACAAAGGCAAGTTTCTATCACTAAGTGAAAGTAAATAAGGAATCGTAACCTTTGGAAATGATGCTCCAGGGAAAATAAAAGGAAAAGGGATGGTGAGCCTAAGTAATGGAAAAGGAAAAGCCCAAGATGTTCTACTTGTGGATGGGTTGAAACATAATATGCTCAGTGTAAGTCAAATGTGTGACAGAGGATGCGAGGTGTTGTTCACATCTAAGGATTGTAAGATAAAGTCTGTAAACTCAGGACAAGTAGTGGCCAAAGGCATAAGGACAAAAAATAATGTATATGTGTTGAAAGAGAATAGAGAAGAATGTCATATAAGAAAACATGATGAAAGTTGGTTATGGCATAGAAGACTTGGACATATAAACTTTGACCACTTAATCAAACTCAAAAACCTCGAGGCAGTAAAATATCTTCCAAAAATATCAAAGCCCCAAGATTCAGTGTGTAAACCCTGTCAAGTAGGGAAGCAAAACAGGACACAGTTTAAGTCCAAGAGCTTTACT
>ML784464.1:205988-266194 GCA_009831015.1 Picea engelmannii | reverse complement strand
CACTTAGTTAATTAGGTAATCAAACTCTTGTAAGGACCAAGCGAAGTCCACATGCAACAAGGTGACATCTAATTCACTAAAAATTGGCACACTTTCACTCACACACAAAAGTCACTTATCACTTACATAGCTTCTTCTTGAAATGTGGAGGTCAAAGTAAGTTTCTTCCAAAGGGATTCTGAAAATACCCCATATTTTCTTGACGAGACTATCCACTTCCATTTTTTAATAAACGAGGTTGGTTTGCACCCCCAACCTCCCAAAACAACTACATCTAAAATATTTCTAAAAACTCACTAATTTTTCCTCCACAGGAGGTGCCAAAAGAAATTATTTAGTCTAGGTAGGATTTCGGGGATAGGCATCCAAATAACTCCCCGTTATCTGGTTCTCACATTGTCAAAACATAGAGGTTGTCAAATAGGGAACTGAAAATCCTCCAAGTCAAGTGTTCCAATCACCATAAGGCAGGGAGATACCCGTGAAGGGTTGAAGGCCGAGGTCCGGTTGTTCTGTGTGTCCCCCCTTGAGGCACCCACCTCTTGGACGGGATCGATCCCATGACTCATTTCTTAGGCCGAAAATCTAAATGTCGCACTTTGACCGAGGTACCTAGTGGCCAAATTTAGGACATCTACCCAGGTGGCAATTGTGGGCTGCAATTGCACCTTGATTGGATTTTGTGTGGCTATTGGGAAATATCACCAGCTCTTTCGGGATATGCCCCCTTTACCCCTCATTATAACCAATTATTTCATCCTTCACTAGTTTCTCTTCCGATGACTTCAGACCCCACTGTTGAGTACTATTGGGAGGTCCAGTGCTATTTGAGAGGAAGGACGTTACGTCTTCTAGGACACGATCATTTTCTTTCTTTTGATTCCCCCACGCAGAAAAAACCCACTTACCCACATATATGCTTCTTTCTCATTTTATGTATGATGCACATCTGATTACAGTTTGATTTGGATATATATATTGTGTAAACATTCAACGCAAAGGCTCTTATTTCTGTATTTCTCTCACCATTTTTTGCACATATTCACACATCTAGTCTGACATCATAGGGGAACCACAGAACCCCCATCATTTACGATGCTTTCTCAACCTCCCTCCTATTTTAGGGGGAGTATCTGATCGTACCCGCTCATCGACACCTCCTTCACACACTCCTGTGAGTGCTACTATCTTAGGATCAGCTTTTCTTTGTTCTACATTACTTGGGTCAACTTCCCAAGGTCATCTGTTCACTCGCTCTCCTTTACACAGAAGCAGGGGACCCACTTCCTCTCAAGGAGGGAGCACCAACCCACCTAGCCCCCATCAAGGGTCAGGTTCACAACACACTATGGCCGGAGCTAATCCTCCCCCCCCACTACAAATTCCATATTTGGCCTCTCTCAACATACCAGATCTCACCAAACTCACCAATGATCCTATATTGCATGATCCCACATGGCCTGCAATGCCAACAAAATTACCTTCAGACATACCAAAGTTTGAAGGAAAGGCAGTGGATGAGCCTGCCAACCTTGTCATGACCTTTCACCTATGGTGCTCCTCCAACAACATTATTGATGATTCCATCAGACTGCGATTATTTCAACGCACACTCACTGGCCCATCGGCTAAATGGTATGTTGAAGAAAAATCAGGGTCCCACGCAACCTTTGAGTCATTGGCCAAAGCATTCTTGACTTTCTTCCAATTACCCATATGCCATGACAATGGTCCTCAATAACACATGACCAAAAGACAACTTCCCAACGCCTTTCATCGATCAAATTATCGACAACTGTGCCAGCCACGAGGCTCTCTCCTTTATGGACGGATTCTCTAGCTATAACCAAATTCAAATCCACCCAGCCGATCAGTATAAAACTGCATTCACTACCCCGTGGGGTACCTTTTCATATCATTTCATGCCTTTCGGCTTAAAAAATGTCGGCGCAACTTTCCAGCAGGAAATGACATACATATTCCACGATCTGGCTAAAATCATCCTCGCCTACTTGGACTATCTCACAGCTCGATCCAAGAAACGCACCCAACATCTTGATGATTTACGAATCATCTTTCAACGGTGTCGTCAGTACAACATCTGCTTGAATCCTCTCAAGTGTGTGTTCTGTGTCACTGTCGGGTGCCTCCTCGGTTTTATTGTTTCCCAAAGCGGTATTACCATGGACCCCCTCAAAGTACAAGCTATCTCTGAAATTCCACCTCCCCATAATTTACGGCAACTTCAGAGTCTTTAGGGAAAAGCTAACTTTCTTAGACGCTTTGTCCCAGATTATGCCATACGCGCACATGGCTTCCTTCTCTTATTACGTCACGAAATCCCATTTCACTGGGATGACCACGCCCAACAGTCATTTGACGATCTTAAAGCAGCGCTTTCAAATGCACCTTTAATTAGTGCACCTGACTATAATCGTGACTATATCCTCTACGTATCAGCATCAGCTGTATTGGTAGCCAGCGTCCTCGTCCAACTCGGAGATTACAATCATGAACATGTCATTTATTACATTAGTAAAAACCTCTCAGGGCCGCCCTTGAAGTATAAACATGAAGAGAAACTTGCTCTTGCCGTTGTCCTCGCAGTCCAAAAACTGCGCCATTACATTCTACTTCGCACCATAAAGGTCATCGTATATTCCAACCCTATGCAGTACTTTCTCATTCATCGGTAAGTTAATGGAAAATTTTCTCGATGGATCGTTATCCTTCAGGAGTATGACCTTGAGTTATAAACACCTAAGAGTAAGAAGGCCCTCGTTCTCGCCGAACTTGTCACGGCCCTTCCCTCGGACACCACCAGCACCCCAGTCAACACCAACTTTCCAGACGAACATCTCTTTTACATTACTTCGGATGATCCTTGGTATGGAAACCTCCTCGTCTACCTCCGAACTCAAAAGTTCGGTAACCAACTTTCACGAGATTATCATCGACGTATTCACCATCAGGCCCCCCGCTTCCTCCTCATCGAAGACATCCTATACCAGTGGGGCGTTGACACCATTCTTCGTCGGTGTTTGACTATTGACGAGGCTGATAGAGTCTTAAACGACTGCCACAATGACGCATGTGGGGACCATCTTTCAGGTATATCCACTGCTCAAAAGATTATTCGAGCCAGTTACTTTTGGCCTACCTTGTTTCATGATTTCATTCATGCCGTGAAACGCTGTGAGCAATGTCAGCTTTACGCCAACAAAGCCCGGGCTCCCCCCGCTCTTCTCCACCCTGTCATTACAGCCGGCCCTTTTTGCAAATGGGGCATCGACATTATGACTTGCAATCCACCCTCCATCAATGGTCACAAATACATTGTTGTCGTCGTTGACTACTTCACCAAATGGGTGGAAGCTATGCCCACTTTCAACAATACCGCTGACACTGCAGCGCATTTTTTCTTTAACCACATCATATCCCACTTTGGACTACCCATCCAACTCGTTTCCGACCATGGGAAACACTTTGAGAATGAGATCTTTGTCAAACTCTCATCCCAGTTAGGCTTCTCTCATGAGTTTGCCTCACCATATTACCCTCAGTCAAATGGACAAGTCGAGGCAGTTAACAAAGTCCTCAAGACCATGTTATAGCGCACGGTTAATAAACATAAAACCAATTGGCATCATATTTTATTTTATGCACTATGGGCTTACTGAACGGTTGTGAAAACCGCTACTGGTTTCACACCATTTCATTTAGTCCATGGGGTCGAGGCAACTCTTCCCATCGAGTGCGAAATTCCCACCTTACGCACCACAATTGAGCTATTACCTGACACTGCTCCAATGGAGCAGCGCTTGCTTAACTTGGAGTCTCTGGATGAATATCGTCAATCTTCCTTATAGAACAATGAGGCAGCTAAAAAATGATCCAAGGCTACCTTTGATCGTCATGTCAACCTTCAATCATTTCGCGAAGGCGACAACGTCCTGGCTTACGATATCGCTCATGATACCTTCGGCCATGGAAAATTTGAATCACTCTGGCATGGACCATACATCATTCAACATTGCCTCACCAAAGGTGCATATATCCTGGCCTCTCCCGAAGGCCTCTCTCTCAAGAACCCGTCAACGGGTTGTATCTCAAGAAATCTTATGCTTAAAAGTAGTCATTCTACTTTAGGTTATCTCTTTTCTAGCGTTTTTAATCTTTTTTCTCCTTCCCTCACGTCTAAACTATCCTTTGTGCTATTGACAGATGCTTCCTGCACCAGCCTACCACATCGGTTACGCCGACGACACCAACCGTTGGACACAAAATCTCGCTTCGGCTGCTTGGGCTCTCTACACCCCCTCACATGAAATGCTCCATTCAAGCGGCATATGTTTGGGGTCAACAACCAACAACCAAGATGAATAAATTGTTGTCATTGGCCTCCTAGCCGACGCCCAACATCATCATATTCGTCACCTTAGTGTCTTCCTCGACTCTCAACTAGTCGTTCTCCAGCTCAACAATGTGTACCGCGTACGCGATCCGTGCCTCTTTCACAAATACCTGCAGGTTAGATTGTTATCTCGACATTTTGATTCCATTACATTTACACATATTCCAAGACAATTGAATCAAATCATAGATACCCTAGCTAATATTGTGTTAGATTGGCATATATCACATCAAGCTACACATACATAAACATATCACAAAACTTGTCACAGCATATATATAGAATGGACGTACTCAAAACATCAACAAAAACATGTAGACAACATCAGGATCTCAAATATGTATACTCATGTATATATAAAGGCCCAATAGGCCATCCAAATGTTTACATACAACAATACATGTATCTGCAGGCCAATGCAGCACCTCGGTACAAAAAATGGGCTCACCAGCCTATATACAACAAAAAATATATACATCACGCACCACTCATGGTGCCTCTATCGCGCCACCACCTGCTCCTCCCTCAAGCGGTGGCGACCCACCACCACCTGCCCCAGGCGGTGGTGGTCCACCCATAGGACCCTCCTGCCCAGGCAGCAAGCATCCACTCGTCATAGCATCAAGCACTGTGGCTCGCCGCACTATGGCCCACCATGGTGGCGGTACCCCTACACACTGCTCCAGGAAACTCTCATCCTGGATGCGTGTCCACATACCCTTACGCACATCCTGTAAAACCATCTCTAGATGATGACGTATGTCATCAAAATACACTTCGGCCACCGCCGGAGGATCATGTGATGGCCCCACACCAGGGTCATCGAACCGGTGCCTCCTCACTACCCTCTCTGGCTTATCTGGTCACCCCGCGGAATCCTCCCGCCGACGTCTCTCTCCCTGTGGTCGTCTCTCCGGCTCTCAACGAGCCGGTGCTCTCTGCATCTCCGCCTCACACCCGTGAGGTGCCACATCTACACATGCAAATAAACAACAGATTGTATCAACATCTATATCACATACATATGGACTGCTATCTCAAAAAACAACATAAACCAAAACATGCACACCAAATACTAAACATACCTCGATGGTCAAATACCTCCCCTAGAGGTAGCACCATGTTCGGGTCACCTCGGAAGTCTACCCCAGCATAGGGGTACCGAATTATCACCTACGGCATCTGTCTCCATACCTGTGTCGCCTCTGTTGAAAATAAGTGGCCACCTTTGCCACCACCGTGACGAAGAAAAACTGTCGACCACCACCTCAACCGCGGCTCTCGTGCCCCCGACATCTCTAGTAGAATCCTCGGGCGCAACATCAGCACCCTCTCTAAAAACTAGGCCACTAGGATGGACCCAAAAGCAAACTCCCCTGCACTAGTGGACCGACAGTGGTCCAACTGCGCCACCATCCTCGCATGCAGCGTCAGCCCCCAAGCGAACTGTTCACTGACCAACACTCTCTCCAGCACCAGAAGTTGGCTACCACTAATCCGCTGGGTCGCCAGTGACCCATATACCCGCACAATCATCACTACTATACAATGATGTGCCAGGAAATCTATCACCGCTATACTCACCACAGTCCCAAACATAAAGTCCCAACCTGAGCAGTATCTCTGGCCAATATCGGAAAGAAAAATAGTCCTGGGAAACATCGGCTCCGCCAGTAGGGGCGTTCCCCGAAAAGGGAGCCCAGTCAAGAAATATATATCCTCCACCGCAGTGAAGGGGATTTTCTCTCCTCATACGAGGAAGAAGTGCAGCTCTGGACTCCACATCTGGATCAGGAACTGTAACAAATACTCATGTGCCCATATCAACGGGCACTCAAAGAACTTTAGCAACCCACAGGTTTCCAAATTCGCATGCACACTAGGCCCCTCAATGGCCACAGCATCTCGCAACAGGGCCCAGTCTCTCTCTCGCCACCACACTGGCATCGTCACCACCATCCACCTGCAAACAAAACAGAGCCCTATATCAGCTCATGCAACTGTCAACAGTATAAAAAAATACTTGTTTTTTTTACACTTCAGCCTTGCCTCCTAGGCGTGGTTTTGTTAGCCACAGGTGCGCACACATGCGCGCATGTTTACTACACAGGCGCGCACACAGGCGCGCCTGTTCACTACATAGGCGCGCACACATGCGTGTCTGTGCACTACACAGGTGTGCATCAGTGCGCACCTGTTTTCTTCAAAGGTGCGCCCCTACGCGCACCTGTTCACCATACAGACGCGCACATGTGTGCACCTGTCAAACCCACAGACGCGCACTGGTGCATGCCTGTTCAACTCACAGGCGCGCCCATCAAGCATGCCTTAAATTCCCTCTACCCCGCCCCCATGCGCGCATATCCAGGCACGCACGTATGCATGCCTATCACCAGGTCACCCGCGCATGTGGGGTCCATACCCCCTAAATACCTCTGTACGGCCCTCCATACAACCCCTGCCCAAAAATTGAAAACCTATTTCTATGCAGGATGGTCAGACCACTAACCTGATACTCGTAGATCCTCAATCGAATGCCTCATCCTCCCCGAATCTCCAAATCTCCTCTGAAAACTGCTTGTCCAGTCACTATTGCAGCAGGTACAAACGAGGTGGCAATGTGGGCCCTACAGCTATATATAGGCCTTTTTCCAAACTTTCACTCACTATTCCAGGAGCCCAAGGTGTCCATTTTTCAAACTGTCTTCAGCCATGGGATCAGCATCTCGTCACCTACATCATAGCAGTCCTTGGGTCTCTTTTCATCCTGATCCCCTAGGGCACCTTTTTTTCATATCATGGTTAGGTACGCACATGCATAGTCACATTTATCAAATACATGCTCATATCTTTGATTCTCTTTAGATATTGTTCACTTTGGGTATTTGGTTTTCATGTATGCAGGTACTTGCTCATCATCCATCGGCACAACCCCTTTAGGTATATACTCAGCACTGGCATGTAGTCTTTCCCATTGTATCGCACTTTCATTTCCAGTCACACCCTCTGATGTTTACCTCTAGGATCCCCATTCTCGGATCTACAGTACCCACACCTCCATTTTGCATCTTCGGTATTGTTACCCGGTAGCATTCTTACCCACATGAGTTGTCCCATTTATAGAAACTTTTTCCACTTTTGACACTCATCCTGTTCTTCGTTACCCTTTAGGGATGGGAGTCCCGATAGTCTTTCATCATTTCGTGAATCAACCACATATTCCTTTTCCTCATTTTGCTAGCTTTCCCACACGGACTCCCATATTGTCTCTTTACGGTTCTATTTTTTACCTGCACCTCTGCAGTATCATGAACCCTCCATTTCATCCACAATCAGTTTTCCCATCTGTGAACCTACCTTCATTTCACCTACCTCATACAAAAACTCACCAATGGGGCCCCCAACCCTTCATCAGTTTTCCAAGAACATTCTTCCCTCCATGGGCCACCCATATCACACTGGGGCACTCGTTTCTGTATTTGTACATTTCTCCCCAAATTATTCGTTATTTATTGTACAAACGCCTTTATTTCCAGTCATTTCATTATCCTTTTTGTTGTCACCTTTGGCGACCTGCTTCCCTCCTTTTGGCCAAACGCAACCCATGTCACCCTTGGTTGGAGCATTAATCATCATCTACCCTTGTCGGTATCGTCCATATATTCAGAGTACCCCACAGGTCACTTACCTCTATCCTCTGCATTTGTTCACTTTATCTTGCCTCTGGCACAACTTATCACCGGTCTTGTCATCTCCCTGACACTCGACCTCGTTACACGGTTGCGGCCACTTTTTATCTCATACATCCTCCAACCAAGGGCAGTCCTAAGTCTTCCCACTTCTTGACTTCGTCCATGTACCTCTGCTACTTCCTCACCTCAGTAGATTTCCCGAAGCCCTTTTCTTCTGGGAGTCATGCTCCCCTTTTGTCAACATCAACACAATTTTCCAGAAGAGGGACAATATCTTGATTCTCATTATCTATTCAATGAGAGATCTCAGATGGCACAGGGTGAAACACCATTGCTCCTTGCTATTGTTGACCCTCATAACATTCGACGCCAACACTTTCTCATGTTATGTTGGGTCTTACTTTGTGACTATTGTAGTTATTTCTATCATTTGCTGAATACCTCTAAACTTGGTAGGGCTATCAATGCCCGCATCATCGTCGATACTTATTACCGCGATCATTGCCTATTATTCAGAGTATGTTCCTTTGCAGAATTGTCTTCTGCCTTTATCATCACCACCCCTACGGGCGCTACAGTTGTCTACACCAACACTTTAGTCATCTTTTTTCAGAGTTACATAACATGAGCATGGGGCATGCCCGCCTCGTTTGTACACAGTTTTCTATTTTGCGCACCTCACAGAAGGTCGGGTCCTACCGATTTGTTTTTTTCTCCAATGGATCGCTCTGAACGATCCCACTATTGCTCTATCTTACAACAACATTCTCAGTAGAAGAAACATTGATGGATTTTGGATATACATATTCTCCTAACCTCATCCATTAGGGGGCATCTGTTATCACTGAAATTTCCTCCGCACATGGTTACAAGAACTCAGCATCGTCAAAAATAATGAAGTCATTCATGGCCTTGAATTAATCTCACAACATTCAAAAAAGGGAAAAAACTATACAAAGTAGTGAAAAATTGAAGAGCGCTTTGCAGACATTGGGCGTGCGTGCACATGCGTAGAACAGGAACATAGAAAGCGTGCATATGCGCACGATGTGCGACTGTTAGCGCAAAAAGCCACGCACCTGCTAAACGGTGCATTTATGAATGTGGTCGGCCTCCCAACTACTTATGGTTCAGCTCCCAAGCCGATTTGACCTCCAAATTTGGGCTGGATCCAAATGGTGGGCTGGTCAAAGACCTAATAATGCCCTAAATGGCCTCTTTTCACACTACAAAGAAGTTACACAATAACCCAATGCAATGCTATAAAAAGCCATGAATGCACCTCATTTTCTCAAGGAATTCAAAGTAATGTTATGCTGCCTATATTTTTTTAAGGACTCCCTCCTTGACAAGAACACATTGGCACCATTTCATTGAGCAATCCATCTCACCATTGAGTGGATTTTCAAAGAGTTCTTTCACCACCATTTTCATTTTCTTTGTTGTAAGAAGAGCTACTAGTGAGGGTCCAAGAGCCTTCCCTTGGAGGAAGAAGGGACTCATAGTCCCCTTTCTTCTTGGTGCTTTGTTTTCATCAATAGATCAAGCCTCAAACATTGGTGACATGGGTCTTTTTGTTCTTGTTATATCTATGTCCCTATGCTTATGATTTTAGTTTTTATTAGATTAATTCTCAATTGTAGTTTTGTTTTTCGTTCTCTAACTCTTTTCTCTATAGCTGTCCTGCTCAACAGACCCAGCTGAGCTTGCAAGCACCTCTTATTTTCTCACCAAGGTGACGAAAGAGGCGCAACATAGAGGGTTGATTAACTAGGACCGAAGCGATAGATCTTGTCCTCCTCTTTCCACTTTTGGGAGTGGAAGACTTCTTGGAATGAGGACTCTTTTTGCCTTCTAGCTAAACCTCAGTCTGGAAATCATTCCAGAACAAGAAGTAATTCCACTCTTTGCCTCTTCTTTGAAACAACTCACAAACCAAAATTTTGATTAGACTATGGTGAGATGATCTACCTGCAACTTGATTAGGCTTGGCCTTGACTTGATGAGCCATTTTGGATAAAATTCTGTGGAGAAAACGGGGCATATTGAGTGGGTTTCTACCAATCAAATGATTTATAAGTTTAAAATGGTAAATCATCACTCTGTTCTATCACCCTTCACAAGTTACATAAACCATTATGGATTTTAATAATTGCTGCCATTTCTCTTCAAGGAAAGACACATGAATGTATGCCTTCCATATCAAACCCCTGTGTTCTGGTTTCAAATAAGTCCTAAATTCAACATTCTTAGTGATAGTAGTTTTCAACCATTTCTCTCCAGTCATGGGAATCTTTGTCACTTCAGCTATGAGGGCTTCATCTATCTCGAATTCATCTCAGACTATGATTGCTTTCTTTCCATTGAAATTGAGGGCAAAGGCCTCTGCCACCTGCTGATGAGAACTATGGAAATTTTTGCAAAAATTATAACACCCTACATCCCTAAACATTTGACATACCTCCGAGTGTGATTCCAAGTAATTGATGTCATTGATCTCTTTCCTCAGGGTTGACGTTCCTTTCTTCGTTTTCCAAAATATTTCCGCACACCTCTGATCGAAGGAGAAGATTTCAGGGGAGAGTTACACAACGTAGAGTTAGCAAAAGTCAGCTCGACTGCGATATATATGAGAAAACTAGGGCGAGCTTTAGAATGTGGCACTGATTACAAGGGATGCGACAGAACGGTTGGTGATTTGTAGCAGTCATGGTCGATAACTGTAATAATGGAGGGTACGTAAGCATATGGCTTAATTATCTAAAAAGATTCTCTTATATCACATAGAGATCAACTTTTGGTCGTGAATGGTTCATTCTCATGTCTTTTGATGGCTTATTACAATCATAAAACGTCGAACCCAACAGTTGAAACGTGTGATAGGATGTCTTAACTCCTTCCCCGCTTCTGCGATTTTGGTGGCTAAAATAGCATTGGATTCCTTTGTTTAAGCTACCGAAAGCTAAGGCTTTCGGTGGCTAATGAACAATTGAAATGTTTTCCTAAGCCACCAAAACTTGAGATTTGAATTAGATCAAATAAAAACTAAACAAACATTTATTTAAACTTTAGTACATGCGTAAAGCTTTGAGAAATGATCTTTAAAAAATTTAAAAAGTACCTTTTTAAAAGACATCCTATTACCTAAAATGAAAAAACTCAATTGATTTATTTGAGGAGATAACATGATGCACCTTGAGAATCAGAAATTTTTTGTCATCCTACTCAGGGATAATCTTCAATTTCATCCCCAGAAATGGCGTCAGAAATGTTAGCACTAGAAGCCACCCCTGGATTGCAGTAGGGGTAAGCCCAGTACCCATCAGTGTTTAGGTGGATGTTGGTTTAAATGGGTGGGAGGTCAATGGACAAAAATTAGCACTAGAACGATGTTACAACATAGAACTAGACAAGAAATGCATAGGGAAGTGAGGGCCACATTAACTTCAGTCAGTGGGTTGAGTTTAAAGGCGAACAAAGGGAAGACTTGAGGAGAAAATGAGAACAATACTGTTATGGGCATCTGGCCTTCCAACAGCTTGGAGAAGATGAATTCAGGCTCGATGATGGTTTCGAACCCAGGTTTTAGACACTGAAATGTGCCCAAATGGCACAGTTCTAACAACACTTTGATCAAACCTCCATCATCGTGTAGCTACAACAACTCGAATGGATTCTCCAATTCCGAGTTATTCAATGTGAGAGGGAAAAAGACAACATAAGAAACTGTGTAAGATGGATATTGATACTACTATGATCAAACCTCTGTCAGAACAACATAACAATCCTTGACTAGATACTCCAATTATGAGTGTTTTGACACATGATTTATAGAGATGTGAAAGGAAACTAACTTCTATTAACTGAAAATCTCAAATCGATTACATAACCAGACAAAGTTCTGATGTTAAAAAATATTACAAAATGGGAGCTCTGCTCAACCAAAGACCTTTTCAAAATCACAAAAATCCCAATATATACTCAAAGAAAAATTACAGAAGTGTGCCTGAGGCTTTGCATTGAAGGGTTTACGTCTGCATTCTTCTTTTCAAATTGTGCATGCAGTCTCCTGTCATAAGCGAGCTCTGTCAGACACAATTGTGCTTCTCCAGCTGAGTTGACTAGCTGACAGTCCTTCCTGGGCTTTCCATTTATGGTGGAAGTGATGCTCAACCACCACCAACTACCTTAATAACTACTTCATAGGGTTCAAAAAGGCATGAGTTAGCACTGGACCTGTGAGATGTGGCGGCCTCTACATTCTACCTCTTGGAGCTGAGTTGGATGCCTACAGGTATGGCTAGGCAACAGACATGGACGAGGGTCTGACGGGATGACTGACGCGATTGGTAGGCTACTCTGTGTGTGATGGCTAGGTGGAGGAGACATGGAGGCTGGGAAAACACTGTGGGGTGACACAGGCGGGAATGACGTGGAGTGAAGTGGTACAAGTGGCAGGAGATGAGAGGGGAGATGTGAAAGAGGAGAGAGAAGGAGTGGGGGACAGGTTCTGGCGGGACGGTTGTGGGGTGGCCACTTATCGGCCTGGGATAGGATCGGAAGTCATGAAAAGAGGTTTCAAACTTTCCGATTTTGTGCCCGATGTGTGTCTCCAACTGACATGTAGTGCCTCAACAAACCATGATTTTTTTTCCCAACACTCTCTATATTCTTTATCGATCACGCATGTTGAAGCCCCGATATGGCTAACGACCATTGATCTGGAGCACGCAGATCTCGGCCATCAAGATTTGTCCATGTATTAGCATAATGTGCCCAGGAATTGAAACTTAGGATAAGCGACATAAAGTGTGTTTTTAACCACTTCCTTCGCATTTTTCCACCCCAAGCACCAAAACCAGGAAAAACTCCCCTTGCAAGAATATGTGATAACACAGTGGAAAGCAAACTTGTTGGAATGGTGGTGACTTATCTTTGAGAAGAGATGTGTCATTTGTGCTCATTCACAAACAGATTATTACAATGAGGCTCTGAAGGCATTTTTACAATAAAAAGGAATTTAAAAAACCCTATACATTCAAAAACCTAACCCTTTGAGATGAAGCGCCAAAAGTCATGTGGACCTCGTTTGGGTAAGTTAGTACATCAACTTCCCGAGGTCGTAACTTTTGCATACGATATTTGTTTGGGGTGCACGATAGCTCATTGGAAATGTATCATTGAGGAGATTAATTTTGGGGGCTCAATAAGAGCCTATAGCTATGATTGAGAAGATCAATCCCAAAAATCCTTCATTTAGGCAATCAAAATGTCCCTAGAAGTTAAAAACTGCTAAAAATAGTAAATTACCAAAATTGATAGAAAAATGTTTTGAGCCAGTTGAAAAGGTGGGTGGCCACCGATATCCACCTAGATCATTCGAAAGGTGTGTATGACCAACGAACACATGACTAGGGTGCCCAAAATTTCCTGACACATGGGCTTTGAAAGTTCACACCATGTGGCATATTTTCATTGTGCCTCATCGAGCTAAACCCTAGTTCTGAAGATCCTATAACAAGCACTTTTATGGGTGATGGAACCACAGGAGAGGGGTCCCCCTAGCTAGAATACAGTGCCATGATTCCAACAAAACTAGTGTTCTATCGATGCAATGCATGGTTTGGTTTCTATGGCAAGCTACAACTCACCCCCTAAAGCCATTTAGTGTCATAATAATAATTTGGTCCGGGAGCACAAAATCATAATCAAGCAACGTAACTAAGTTCCATAAGATCTAGAAGGTGTGTATGACCAACTCCCACATGACCATGGTGCCAAAAAACTCCTAACATAGGGGATTTCAAGTTGACCCCCTGTGTCAGATTTGCATTGTGCCTCACTGAGTTAAACCCTAGTTATGGATATCCTATAAAAAACACTTTTTTGGGTGATGGAGTCATAGGAGAGGGGTCTCCCTAGATGGAATCTGGTGCCAAGAGTCCAAAATAACTGACCTTTCATCTATATGAGGCATGGATTGGGTCCTATGGTCATTTGATTCAGGGGCACAAAATCATAACCAGGTGACGTAACTGAGTTCTATAAGATTTGGAAGGTGTGAATGACCAACTCTCACATGTCCACAGTGCCCACAATCTCCCAAAACATGGGATTTGAAAGTTGAACCCTGTGTCGGATTTGCATTATGCCCTATTGAGCTAAACCCTAGTTTTGGAAATCCTCTAACAAACACTTTTTTGGGTGACGAAATCACAGGAGAAGGGTCCCCCTCGCTGGAATCCGGTGCTAGGATTCCAACATAACTAGTGTTTCGTCAATCCAAGGCACAATTTGGTTGCTGTGAGTTGCAACTAGCCTCCTGAAGACATTCAGGGACATAATGAAAATTTGGTCTGGGGGCACAAAATCACAACCGGGTGACATAACTGAGTTCCATAATATTTAGAAGGTGTGGATGACCAATGCCCACATGACCACGGTTCCCACAATGGCTTGAAAAATAGAATCTGATCATTGACACCTTATGTCAGATTTGCATTATGCCTCACTAAGCTAAACCCTAGTTCTGAAGATCCTCTAACAAGCACTTATTTGGGCTACTAAATCACAGGAGAGGGGTCCCCCTAGGTGGAATTTGTTGCCAGGATTCCAACAAAACTAGTTTTTCATCGATCCAATGCACAATTTAGGTGCTATGGTGAGTTGCAACTCACCTTCTGAATCCCTTCAGTGACAAAATGACAATTTGTCCAGGGGGAAAAAAATCACAACCGAGCGACGTAATTGATTTTTGTAAGCTCTAGAAGGTGTGTATGACCAATTCCCACACAAACATGGTTCCCACAATAGCCCAACACAGGATCTCTGGAAGTTTACCCCTGTGCTGGATTTGCATTGTGCCTCACTAAGCTAAACCCTAGTTAAGGATATCCTCTAACAAACACTTTTATGGGCGACGAAATCACAAGAGAGGGCTCCCCCTAGCTAAAATCTAGTGCTAGGAGTTCAAAATAACTGGTGTTTCGTCGATCTGAGGCACAGACTGGTTTCTATGGAAAGTTGCAACTCGCCTCCTTAATCCATTAAATGACACAATGGCAATTTGATATGGGGGCACAAAATCACAACCAGGCGACACAACTGAGTTCCATAAGATCCAGAAGGTGTGTATGACCAATTCCTACATGACCATGGTGCCCATAATTGCTCGACACATGGGCTTTGAAATTTTACCCTTGTGTTAGATTTGCATTGTGTCTCACTGAGCTAAACCCTAGTTTCATAGATCCTCTAACAAACACTTTTTTGGGAGACAAAATCAAAAAGAGAGGGGTCCCCCTAGCTGGAACTCGGTGCTAGGAGTCTAATAGAACTGGTGTTTTGTCGATCCGAGGCACGGTTTGGGTTCTATAGTAAGTTGCAAATCACCTCCTGAATCCATTCAGGGACACAATGAAAATTTGGTCCATGGGCACAAAATCGCAACCATGAAACCTAATTGAGTTTTGTAAGCTCGGGAAGGTGTGTATGAATAATTCCCACAAGCCCATGGTGCCGACAATCTCCCGACACATGGTCTTTGAAATTTGACCACATGTTTCATATTTTCATTGTGCCTCACTGAGCTAAACCCTAGTTCCAGAGATTCCATAACAAACACTTTTCTAGGCGACAAAATCACAGGAGAGGGGTCCCCCTAGCTAGAATCTGATGCCAGGAGTCCAACATAAATAGTGTTTCGTCGATACGAGGCATGGCTTGGTTACTATGGTGAGTTGAAACTAGCCTCCTGAAAACATTCAAGGACACAATGACAATTTGGTCTGGGGGCACAAAATCACAACCATGCAATGTAACTAAGTTTTGTAAGCTCTGGAAGATGTGTATGACCAATGCCCACACAACCACAGTGCCCATAACCACCTGACACATGCACTTTGAAATTTGACCCCTTATGTCATATTTGCATTGTGCCTGATCCAAAAAGGATCCAGAGAAGGATAAGAACAACTTAGAACTCATAGAGGAAACTCTGAATGCTCAGAATGGCTCGAACATATAGAGAAAGGGAAAAAAATTAAAGTTCCCAAAAATCAATCAAAATGGAATGATCCTAAAGAGCGCATCACAATATTTCCATATGCATAAATGGCTTGTCAAACGAAGTTACAGATTGAAAGATATTCACGGTCAAAGTTTGGTCAAACTAGCCCAGTCAACAGGGGATGAGTTAGCATCTGTATTGCTAACGTCAGTATCCATACGAATGATGTCATTGTCCATATGACACATGTGGTAGGAGTAGGGAAGTGACACATGGAATGTTGATGCCAAAAAGATGACATAGTAGCACCAGAGACCGCCACGTGTCACCTAGTTATTGGCTTTTTGCACTGATCCATGCACCAGTTGGATCGTGCCAGGTGGAAATCTGTATAGTCTGTATAGATGACGTGGCATGATTATGTTTCATGCTGAGTCGGTAGGGGGAAGAGTGGCCTAATGAGAGTCCACCATGTGGCTAAATCATAGGTTCCCATGTGGCAGGTGTTGTAGGAAAATCCCCCTGCGGACAGGTAGATTACCTCAAAGAGCTAGACCCTACTCTAAGACAGAAAGTGCTTAACGTGGACACTGACTTCCTTTCAAATCCATACAAACTAGCACATGAGAAGGAAGGAGAACAACAATACCTTTTTATCGATGTTTGTCCCTGCACGCTCCAAATCGAGCTCTGAACTCTCTCTCCTCGCTGAGTCCTGTAGGCAAACAAAGTACAACCGCTTCCTACTCTATTGATGTTAGCTTGAAAACAGATCTATCTATCAATGATAGGTTCATGTGAGATCAAACACAAACTAGAAAGAAACAGGCCAAGCATGTCATATTGATGAGAATAACAACAGTAGTACTTACAATCATATATGAGAATGCGACAGCGTTGTCAAGTCCCCTTTGTCTAACCCTTGCTCGAAAGATCCACAACCTGGATGATGGTAGCTTCACTGATCACTTCTCCTTTGACTGACTGTGTGTTCCCTATGAGATCATAGGTTTGATGCTAGCAATTCTTCCCCCTTTTCACCATCATAGAGCTTGCTTATATAGGTTAAGAGGAGCTTAACCTCTTGAGTTATCTTTAGAACAAGTTGAGGAACTTCCTCCTTAGATCAAGGATCTCTTGATGGAACCAAGAATTCGAATGCAAATGCCTTCTAAACTTAAAAGATCCTCCCTTATTCTCCTCAACGGGCCAACTACCACCTCAGATTAGGCAGCGCTCCCTCAAAAGGGGCATCAGAGCGTTGTAGCGCTCCCTAGGAAGCTTGAGGGGAGCGCCAGGGCTCCAAAGGTGGATAGCGCTCCTTCAAAGGGGCAGACAAGTGTTATAATGATCCCTGAGACCTTATAGGGGAGCGCCAGCGCTCCTAAGGCTGATGTAGGGGAGCGCTCACCCCCAAAACCTTTGTTTAAGAGCTCCTCTCAGGTGATAAGAGTTCCTCGACTTCAGTTAACCAGTTCCTCTTCTCCAAATCAAGTGTATGAGATGTTTTAAGTGCCTCCTTAGTGTCATCATTATGGTAGTATTCTTGAACAATGTTTGCGACACTTGTGAACAAATTGTGACACTTGCGAAAGTTGTAAGGAAGATGCGACACTTACGACAATCGAGACGAACATGTGACACTTATCCAGTTGAGTAATTTTGACGTGTAACAAAATGCCCCCCAAAGTATGAAGTTAGAATATGCGAACTGATAACTGAAATTCTTTGTAGATGTTCAAGAAAGGGTATAGACTCGGAGAACCTAACGGAAGCTGCACACAAACATCCAACAAATATCATGACATGTTTCAAAACCCAAGGAAGGTATACCTATGCTCGGGTGATTAAGACTGGCAAGATATGGCCGCCATAAAATACATTGCGGATCCATAATTGTATTGATAAAAAGGTATAGCCACCAAAGATACAATGTGGATCTATACTCTGATGACTCGGATTGATCGTAGCCACGAAGAATACATAGTGGATTTACGAGATGACAAGACATAGCCACGACCAATACAAAGTGGATCTATGCAACAGTGTATGTGTTCTTTGTCCAATAGAAACTCCTTCGCAGCCTGGGTGAAGCATATATCAAAGTGGATACTCAACCCAGGGTCTTCTTACCAATATCAATGTGGTATGATTCTAACCATGTGAATAGATGTCTTGATGTTGAACATGGCAGAAACCACTTGATTACCGGTCAATAGTGTGAACCATTAACAAGTGCGAGGGAAATCACCATTAATGTCAATGATTCCCAAGGTACCCTAGTACATTCTAGCGAATGTGAATAGATGAGTTGAGGTCGAGCATTCATGGAATCATTCAATCAGAGGTCAATTATGTAAACCTACTGTCGAATGTGAGGAGGCCTTCCATTGAAGCATGTAGGTCCCAAAGTACCAACTGGTTTCTAAGTCTGATTCTCGGATAATGTGTTGAAGTCAACAGGAATAGACTCGTCGAGGTAGGGCCTTGATGTATTCCCCCATCAACGACACAAAATGGATATAGAGATGTAATTGGTATATCAAAAGAACATGGACTGACATGGGTTTTGAGGCAAGATATTTGGGATGGCTGACTCTCGAGGCAGATACTTCCCTTGAACACTGAGGCATGACAACGAAACATGACATGGACCAAAACTATGCAGTGGGTACTGTGACTTGCGTTGGGTGACCCAAAGTAGTGAAAGGAACTCAAAGGATTGGCTCAATACAGAGGTTCAAAAGATTATGATATGTGCAAATGACAAAGTGTCATGTTCAAGGGTGACTCTAAGAATTGTTGGACAATGTTCTCAAGAGATTGCTTGGCTTGCCCCTTTCAATTTGCCCCCCATCTAGATAGATGAGTACCTCTTTTTTATTTAACGAACTCGAGGAGGATAACACATGCTCGATATAACTCACCTTCGATAAGTTCCTCTTCCTTTGTTTAACGAACCGGAAGAAGTAAGGGATCGGTCCCATATGGGCCTGTCGATGTGTGTTTTAACGAGTCCAAAGACAGAAAACTCGAAGGTTTTTCGGGATTATAGAGTTTGTAAAAACACTTAAAAGATAACTCTCTCAGTTCATTTTTCATACAGTAGTCTAACGAGACCGAAAAAAAGATAAACTATTGCTCGAAAGATTCCCTTTCTAACCTTTTAACGAGTGTGAAAGGAAGCAAGGTCACTCGACAATCTTTTCATATTTAGAGAATCTGAAAAGGTTTTAAAGGAGACTCCAGGGGGGTTCCTTTTTCATGTGTTTGTGTATCCGTACGGGTCTGAAAAAGAGATAAAAGTTTACCCGGTTACGTTCTCATATTATCGAGCTCGAGAACGAACTAAGACTATGCTCATAAGTGCGACAAGGTGAATAATCCATCAAGACTGCTAGGAAACCTGTGATGTCAAAACTACAAACCAGGATTTAGTGAAGCCATCATATTGTTAGAGAAACCCATAAATGATCATACCTTATGAAAAATGAAAATTTATAAATAACAATACATTGAAAATTTCATTTACCATTTCATTTTGCACAAGGATTTTGGAGTAGTGGAGATTCTCATTTTGAAGTGGATCTTGTTTTGTTTGTTGCCAGAGCTACGGTTGACCATTTTGCTTGCCGTTCGGACCAGGTAAATCTCCATCTCTTCTTATTTCAATTACATGGTTTAGTATTCATTTTCATAGCATCATTTATTTTAAAATATGAAGCCCTAAGTTGCCCCAAATAGAACCAAATCGGCCTCTTTGAAAAACAATGGAAAAATGGGATTCTTTTTGCAAAAACATTCTAGAAAAGGATGGATAAGATGCCAACACCTCAATAGTCAATTAGATAGGTCGTTTTTTGGCAAGGAATCCGTGATAAAACCCTCAGGTGTGCCCACACAACCACAAAGAAACCATTTGCATTTGAAAACATTTCATTGTTATATGATGGATGTTAAATGGTTAAGAGAGGGCATGGTGGTTATAAAAGAGTGTGTGGTCACTTTCAAATGATGTGGGCATCTTATTTCATGTTTTAAATTGCTTTTGAAAATTGCCGAAATTGCCAAAACGTGGAAATAATGAATTTCTTTATTTTTTTTGTCTTGTAGGTAACTTCGGCGACCATGATCGAGTGGAAAGAAAGAGAACATGAGATGGATGACTTATATGCCTTGCGGAGTCCCTGCACACGGGCTGTGTTGCGAGCTTGTGGCTTGCTCAAATTCTTCAAGTTGCAAAAAATGAAGAGAGAGATTTTATTTCTTGAGCATATGATCGGCCTATGGGATGTTGCAGAGAAAGGATTTTGGATTGGCACACAAGTTTTAACCATTGAGTTAGAAGATGTGTATTTTTTTACTAGCCTTTCGAAAAGAGGGGTCCCCATATCTTCCTCCGGGCAGAGGGCGCTACCTGAACAAGTGGACGTGTATCTGGCACACCACTGTATCCCAGCAACAAGGATGGTAGGGGGTAGAATCCCTATCAAGGACATTCGAGAGCTACCCCTCCGGTATATACTGTTTTCCATCACGAGCATGACGGGCAGTACTAGCGTGCATTTGGAATCAAGATCGCAGGTGGCTTACGGTGTTCAGTGTTTGGAACCAACACTATTCAACTGGAGTGCAGGGTTCCTTCGAAATGTGAAGGAACAGATTTCATGGTGCAGGACAGGACAGAAGCAGTTTGGTTATGGCTCATTTTTGGTCTCATTTTTTCTAGAGCGCATCCCCTAGATGCAGCCTCAGATAGCACTGGCGGTGTGACCAGTGGATGAACCGAGGATGGAGAGGTGGACCAGTCTGTCTCTGAGGCTGGTAGAGGAGTCAGAGTTCCGTTTCACTGGTGATTTATTTGCCTCGCTGAGATGGCAGTATATCTGGATAGAGGACTTCCCTTATGCTGAGGTAGATTTCCGCGGGAGTATGGATTTGATTTTACCCGCGGGGGAAGACTTGGATGTGTCAGGTAAGAGACTGAGCCATAACTTTTCTAGTTTTTGAAGTTTTTTATGTATATATATTTTTTGGGTATGTAGAAGAGTTTTAACAGATGTATTATTTTCAACATGCAGACAAGGGAGCAGCGCGCCCGGCCGATATACTAGTACCAGGACGTCGTGGGGGCGTCCCAATTGTAGCGGATCCGGTAGTACCAATGATAGGTCTCCGGGAGGTTGAAAGAAACCTCCAAGGCCTTACGATGGGCATTCCTCCTCTACGTAGGGGAGAAGTTCCTTTACATATGTAGAGGCACACTGTGGGAGTACCAGAGAATATCAATTCTCTGCTGAGGTGCGTAGTGCACGCGGTGATGTGTTACTCGCAGCACAATGTAGCGCAGGGAGACTAGAGTCTCTCTGGTGATCATTTTTGTATGCCTTGTTAGGTGATGTTGTAGGGGTTTAGAGACCTGACATTTTTCTCTTCTACATGTTTTTTGATGTAATCCAAACATTCCAGTCACGCCATATATATATATACAGTTTCGAGTTTTTACAGTGCCAATGATTTGTACATGGTGATGTCTGTGATGTGTTTTACTTTACATTTAATGTACAGTTTTGCTTTCCTTAAATCTTATATGTGGGAAAGATATCGATCCATGATATAATTTTCTAATGAATCTGAAACACTATTAAGTTCTCTTGGAATGTGTCTATATTCGATGTAATCGAACATTCGTTCAAGGATAACAAGATAGGACTACGGATAGCGTAGATACTGTTGAGTTGATAGACCACGAGTTGGGATTCTAAGTAAATAATGATACGAGAGATACATAGAGAGGAGGCTTGGGTCAACAGTCCGATGACAACATGATATTCTACCATATTGTTGGTTGTTGGTCCTAAGCAGATACCTCCTGAACTCACCACCTCATCAAATTGGTAAATAACCCATGCTGCCGAAGCAATGTTCCGGGTATGCTGACTAGCATCATCCGTGAACCCAAAAAAGATAGGAAAGGAAGATGTCATCTACGCATGAAAACAAAAGCATAGTCATGAGTGGAAACGGTAAAGACTCGAGCACGCGAAAGAAATAGACACACCAAACTAAAATACGATAATGTACAAAGTACAGATCTAGGCATAGTATTTTTTAAGGTAAAGCCTATTTCGGGGCTCTCCCAGGGAAATTCCATCATGGTCAACTAATTCATAGGCCCCTCTATGTAAGACACGCTTCACGATGTAAGGAATGTGCCACAAAGGTTCTAACTTTCCTGTCCCCGATTTGTCATGAGCTTGGTCGTAAATGAGGACTAAGTCTCCTTCTGCGAAAGTCCGAGGGTGGACGGATTTGTCGTATTGACTCTTAATTCATTTCTGATGTGTCTCATTAGCGAGGGCAACATCACGACGTGTTCCATCTAATTTGGATAGATAAAAGAATCGTTCTTCTTTAGCAGAAGTATGGGGCAGGAGTTCTACTTTCAGTTTGAGTGATGGAATATCGCACTCGATTGGTAGGATGGCTTCAATGCCATATACCAACTGGAAAGGAGTGAATCCAGTTGAAGTTTTCACAGAGGTGCGATAAGACCAGAGAGCGGAGAAAAGTTGTAAATTACACGATGTTTTGTTTGCCCCTACCATGCGTTGGATCATGGTTTTTAGGACTTTGTTGATGGCTTCAACTTGTCTGTTGGCCTGTGGGTAGTAAGGAGATGAGTTTTCATGGCGAAAACCCAATTTGACATGTAACTCGCTCATCATCTGGTCCTTGAAGTGTGCACCATGATCAATGAAAATGGCATGTGGTACACCAAAACGAGTTATGATATGGTTGAAAAAGAACAGAGCTGCAGTACGACCATCGTTCAGGAAGGTAGGCATAGCCTCAGCCCATTTGGTGAAGTAGTCGATGGTGATGATGATGTAACCATGCCCCCCAGCTGAGGTAGGCCTACACTGCATGAAATCGATACCCCACTTGGCAAAGGGGTCGATGACGATAATGGGGTGCAGCGCAGTAGGGTGGGTGCGTGCCTTCTTGTTAAAGACTTGGCAGGGTGGGAATTTTTTGACGGCCTCAATGCAATCTTTGAAAATCGAGGGCCAAAAGTAGCCGGCATGTAGGATTTTTTGGGTTGTGGACATCACGAAGAGGGGACTGCCACAGGCTCCAAGGTGACAATCATTCAAAATGCGTTCAACCTCCTCATGAATCAGACATCGTCAAAGTATGGTGTCGATACCACAGAGATACAAGGTGTCACCGATGATGAGATAACGATGAGAGTGGTGACGAATGCATCGACGCTCTTCGTGAGAAATGTTGGGCTGAAAATGTTTGGTTTGAAGGTAGAGGAGAATGTCTCTGTACCAAGGATTGGAGGTGCTGATGAGGAAGAGAGATTCATCAGGGAGAGAATCTCTAGGTTCAATGTTTTCATCGGCACGAGAGAGAGCACAGATAAGCTCTGCAAACACCAAGGATTTTTTGGCTTTGGCCTTCGTAAAATCGAGATCGAATTCCTGAAGAATAACGATCCATTTAGAATATTTTTCCCCAAGTACTTGACGTGTCAAGACGTGGTACATGGGGTTGGAGTCTACTATTACCGTGGTGGTGCATAATAAGATGTAGTGGTGGAATCTCTCGACAACGATGATGGCTACCAGAGCCAGTTTCTCGACATGTGAATATCAGAGTTTGGGTCCAGATAGAATCTTTCTCAGGTAATAAATCACATGTTCTTCGTCATTGGGGTCCTCTTGAACTAACACCATTGCAATAGTGGAAGTGGAGGCGTCCAAGTAAAGGGTATAGTCCTTTGTTTACTCCAGAGAGTTTAACAAATGTGCGTGGGTCAAGGCATGCTTAAGAGCATCAAATGACCATTAGGCGGTGTCATCCCAAAAAAAAGGGGTGTTCTTTTGCAGTAACCGCATAAATCCTTTAGTGATCTCAACATAGTTGCAGATTAAACGATGAAGGAAGTTTTCTTTGCCTTGCAAACTTTGGAGTTGGGTTAAATTGGTAGGTGGGGGTAAGGCTAGAATGGCCTTAATCTTTAAGGGATCCACCCTGATCCCATCTTTGGAGACAATGAAACCAAGGAGTTGACCAGATTCGACAACAAAAATGCACTTGTGTGGGTTCTAGTGAATAATGTAGAACCGACATCAAAGAAAAATCGCCCGCAGGTGAGCAATGTGATCGGATCGATTGGATGAATGGGCGGGTAAATCGTTGAGGTAAGGCTCCGTGATATGCTTGATATCATGGAAAACGTACGACATGGCCTGCTAGAAAGTAGCACCAGCATTTTTTAGGCCAAATGGTAACTTTTGATAAGCAAAAGTTCCCCAAGGGTAGATAAAGGTTGTCTTATGTTGATCAGCAGGTAAGATTTCAATCTGATTTTACCCAGAAAATCCATCCATGAAAGAGAAGATTACGCTCCCTGCGCAATTATCGATGATTTGGTCGATGAAGGGCGTAGGGTAGTTGTCCTTAGGACACGCTCTGTTGAGATATCGATAGTCAACACAAACACGGATGGTCCCTTGTTTTTTGGCAACTGGAACAAGGTTGGAGACCCATTTGGTCAAAGGGACGGGGTAGATAAATCCAGATTTGAGAAGTTTTTCAACCTCTGCCTTTATAGCTATGATTTTCTTGGGATGAACCGGGTGAAGCTTTTGTTGAACAGGTTTTGCCTTAGGGTAAGTTTTGATTTCGTGTACGACGATGGAAGGGTCGATCCCTGGCATTTCCTCGTAGCTCCATGCGAAGACATTGCGGAATTCCTTAAACAAAGCGGTGTAAGAGACCACTTCCTCGGGTGTGAAATTAGCACCAAGGTTGATGTTTTCCACAACACCTTCTTTGATCAAAATGTCGATCATGATCATAGTAGAGATGTTACCCATGTTCCCCTCAGAGAGAGTATCTTGTGTGAGGATGGGATATTGCGGAGCATCGGTAACATGGGGAGTGAAGACAAAGCGTATGTCTTGATGAATTTCTTCCAAAGGTGGAAGAAAAGAGGATCAATGATGGTTATCATCCCAAGGCAGATCGTCAATGCTAAGCATTTCCATAATAGATTCGTTAGAAGGAAAAATCTGGGAAATGTAATCAACGACGGACGACAGGGAATCCAACCATGAGGGCACCAAGTATGCATCCGGTGTCAATAAATGTGGATTGTCCGGAGAGGGAGAGGCATATTGAATAGCTACGTATGTGGCCTCGTCTAGGATAAGTGGCATACTGTCACCGAGCACATCAAATTCCAGAGGACTAGGTACAACCCAAGGGTCAGATGATTCCAAGGATTGATAAGGCATAGTCGATATCATATTGACGGCGGAAATATGATGTGTGGTAAGTGGAAATGGTGTAGGGAAAGTACCCATAAGGTTAGAATATTTCAATAAGCCAACACCAACACTTTCATACGTAACTAGGTGGTCCCCTAAAAACAGAATGTTGTTGGTGGCAGGGATGTGAGCGTCGGGTGTACAGAAATCAAGTTGATCGATGGTGAAAATTTTGCCTTGATGGAGGAATTGTACACATCAAAACACCGACGAGGCGACTGCAGTCATAGCATAGAACCAAATTCTCCCGAGTATTAGGTTGTAATCGAGGGGAGCATCGACCACCTTGACATCAACGGTAACAGTTTTTCCGCCCAACTGAACAGCTAAGGATTGTAATAATCCATGAGGATGAAAACCTCGTCCATCTAAAGCGCGTAACATCATAGCATATTTGTTAAGGGCAAGTGATTTTAAGCCCTTCCAACAAGCTAAGGACATGATGCAAGTAGAGGCTCCCTCATCCAGGATAGTTCGATGGATTTGTTGATTGTGAACAACAACATCGATTTGGAAAGCTAGTTGTTGGGAGAGTCGTGATTGATGATCATCCAGATTAAATGTGAGGTTATTTGATGACTCAGGATCAAAAGCGTCGATAACAGCTAAGAGCGTTCTACGTTGGCTGGGACAGTGTTGTAGAACTTCCAAGGCAGACATAACACATGGTGATTGGGCCAAATCTTCTACAATGTTGTAGTTTTGGGCAGCCCATGAATTAGGATTGAAGGTAGATTTCCAGATGGTTCTCTTAGGAGGGCGTAAGATAGAGTCAAACAAAGGTTTCTCAATCTGAAGTGGCCCAGATGGAGGACTAATAGACGGAGGATTAACGGAGGAGGGTAATGGCTCCGGTGCAGAACCATTAGTAGTCTTCGGTTTATCAGGTTTAACTGGTGCATCATATGTCGTAGAGAGAGTGGTCAGGTTAACCCCGTTGAACATGTAAATGTGGGCACTTGTGGAGGCCTCATCATGGGGTGGGTTGGAACTGCCCCTAGCAGTGGGGGTTTGAGCAACCAAAGATTGTTGTTGTGGAAAAGGCTGGGTAAGCACAACGGGTTGTGAATTTCCCTTAAAAAGATTGGCCACTTCATCGCGATGCGAACAGTCTCAGGTGTAGTGATCGTCACCAAAAATGAGACATGGGAATTTTGGTTTTCATTGTGGTTGTTTTCCGGTAGCAGGGGTTTGCGGTTGATTTTTTGGTTGTTCGTTGTTATTGTTTTTCTTTGGTTTGTTTCTCGCTTTCTTCCTGCCCCCAGTTTGTTGTGAAGGGGTCGATTGGACCGCATTCACATCAAAGACATGAGTTTGAGGGGGGGTAGAAGAGGGTGCAGTCGGGCTGGGAGCAGCTGTCGAAGCGGGTCACTAAATCGTTCCAGCCGACTGGGTAGTGGATTGGGTTTTGACGGAGCCAATAACTCCATCCATGTGGGAAGTAGACGATGGTTTGGATGGATCATTAGTGGCATGGGTAGCATTCGGTATCAACTCATACAGAGTACCAGATTGTGAATAGACTAAGTCTAAGTACTGAGCTCGGGCAATGGCTTCTTCCTCGGTGACTACACCACCCATGGAAACGTCACGAGCAATCTGGGGTAACAATGATTTAGTGAACCATTCCGCTAACAATTGGTCAGGAATGACCGCTTTGATTAGCCTTCATCATCATCTCCATTCATGAATATGATCGGATATATGTACGGAGGTTGTTTGACGAAGGGAGGTTAATAGTTCAGTACCTGTCTCGTATCGAATAGGTAGTTGGAAGTGTGTGAGGAAGGACATGGAGAGAGAGTTGAAATCGTGAAAAGATGCACATGGTAGTTCAATATACCATTTCATTGTGGAACCCATAAGTGTTCGTTGGAAAAGACGCAAACGAATAGAATCGCCCATGAGGGAGTTGGATGAACACCACAAATGGAAAGTCATCACATGGTTGTTTGGGTCTTCTGCGGACTTTTCGTCAAATTTTGGGATATCAGAAGGAAGTTTAGCTGGAATAGCTGGCCAAACCGGAGAATGATAAATAGGATCATTGGTTAATCGAGACAAGTCTGGAAGGTCCAGGGTAGCTAGAAAAGGTAGTTGTCGATTAATCTGTGGGTAATGTTGATGTGGCATGGGGACACCAGTGGGACCAATCACTGGGTTATGTGGATAATTGTAACTAGTGGGCCCTCTTGTATGAGGTTGGTTTTGACCAAGGTACATAGGATTTGAGGTGTTTTGAAAAGCATGTGTGAGCGGAGGATAACCGGATGGGTTTTGCGGGTTATAGGTTGGGTTTGGCATTTGTCCATGACGAGGTTGTTGTAGAGTCTAGAAATTTTGCCCTGCCGAAAACTGTGGGTTTCTTGGAAAAGGGACACTCCACGGGTTAGGTGTGGCAGACACATTTTTTCCATATGGTTGATGGTAGACTCCGAATTGAGGCTTCCCCCCAGCATGAGGGTGCCCCCCAAATGGAATTTGTCCTCCGGTGGGAGGATGGACCCCAGATTGAGGTAGAGTTCCTGAAATTTGAGAACCAGACGTAAATGACTGACCAGTGTCGTCGAGTGGATTAGGACCACCAAGACCAGTTCCTCTGGGTTGTTGGATAGGTATGGAACTTCCCGTTACAACTTGGGTAGTGGCAGTAGTGGGAGTATTTAGTGCTCTGTACCCAAAAGGGAGTGATGATGTAGGTCTTGGTGTTACAAGTGTGCCAATCGCAGCTTGATTAACCACCGCATTACCGGCGGGAATAGTCGGAATGTGTGGGACGATTGTAGAATGGGCCATATGGAGGGGAAGAGTAGACCTTGGGCCAATGGACAGTATGTTCAGACCAACGGGTGGTGTGGCTGTAAAAGTGGTGGTACTAGTAAAATGGTTTAGGGGTACGGTGTAGGAGATGGGCGCATCTGCAACTTCCCCTGTTCCATAAAGATCTTGCACCAGGCGTGGTGGACTTCGAACAATGTCTGTGGTCCAAAAAGGGTCATCGACTAAAGTGTTTTGATGGGACCCAGTCGGAATGTCAGAAGGATTGATGATGAAAAATTCACCAGTGGAATTCATTTGGAGGACACATCGCTCATATCCCTCTGGAATGCGAAAAGCTTCCGAAGATTCTGAAACAATTCCAAAATTCTCCAAAGGAGTGGGAACTTCTTCCTGGGAAGTTGCAGTGTTTTGAACCTTGCTCTATTGAGGAGATTCCTCCGTAGAATGAGGAGGTAAAGGGGTGTTTCCTTCCATATTTTTTGGAGGAAGTCCTTGTAGCCTCCATGAACGACATGGAGGGTCGATGTTGGCGAAAAAGAGTCGGCGAAAAAAATCTATGGCCAACTACCGAAAAGAAACAACATACACTAATAGAATCTAAGAATCACAACCAATAAAATAGGACCTTCTTTTGATGACCGTACAAGTTGGTGATGAAATCCAACGTCACGTGATCAAGCCCAGAAGGGGCGGGGGTAGGGTGGAACAGTTGCAATGGCGACTTGCTTAACGGACTTACGCCTTGGTGCAAGCTTCCACGCAGTAATTGTGGATTTACCCTCCAAGGAGCCCGAGTGAGTTTGACCAATATCTGCTCCAGGTACAGTGAGACTTCCCTTCACTGTCACCTTTTGTAAGACCCTAAATATTATGGCCACTAAGGTTACCAATTCGCAGTCATCCCTTGGGCGGGAACAGTCGACGGTCCGATCCGAACGTATGGGTAGGGTATCAAGCCCGAAATCAACTAAAAGGATTCCACGCAGTAATTGTGGATTTACATTTAAGCGATACCCATAATACGATCCGACCACCACAATTAGTTAAACCATGGAGGGTTAGTCCCCGTAGCTCACCTGAATGCGACCTCATGCGTAACCCTTATGTTAGAGAGGGATCCCAGGTAGACTTATACGATGATTAGATTTGACTCTCCCTAACTCAGGATGCCAATGTTTATTTTGGAAACTTTGGAGAGTTATGTTCACAGCCTAATCAAAAGTACCAAGCCTAATCTACTGTTGGTGGAGAATCCTAGAAAAGAAAAAGTTCTAAATAATTTTTAATTAGCGTTTATTTTTATAGTTGTTCTTTACTCAAAAGGGGTGCATTGAAGTGAAACGAATGGAATTATGACTCAGTCCTAAAAAATGCATCAAAGATGATAAGCAGTCATTTCTTTTCAATGAACATCTATTCAAGGGAGAGAGAGAGTTCTTTTCACTAACAAGCACTAATAAGGAATGTCCTCAAACAAATTTTCTTCAATCAAATCCCGATGTGATGCTAAAACTTTTGATATGCCTTCTAACATACACAATCAATCATGAAGATGTTTTTTATTGTTTGCATATGAATAATTATAAATTCAACACAATGCTCATCTTTGCTAATTATCTTCTTGGATGAATGAAAATCAGACCAACACAAGCAAGAATCATACAAACAATACACCCTCTCATTGTGATCACAACAAGAAGTGAAAGAAAAAGAATAATCAAAGAGAAATCAAACTTCACAGCCAAAAGAAAAAGTTGAAGAACAATGATCTTAACTAAAACCAAATGAAAAGATCTGTATGCTTTTGATGACTTTCACTGGAGTTTTTCGTTCAGTCAAAAAGAGAGAAAGACAATGCATGGGTTTCAAACTCCAAATGGTAGAAAAACTCAACAACAATAGTGAAGAAGGCTACAAAATCCAAACAGCAAGATGTTTTTTCTTCAAGAAAAAGACAGATGTCAAAGCTGGAAAGAAGAAGGATTGACTCACAAGGTTACCCAGCAAGAGAGACACAGAGGAAAAACCTAGAAAAAGCAATTTTGGAAGGTTTATTGGCCAAAGGAGGGTTGGCGCTTTGTTTCCAAAGCCAAGGAGCATTGTAGCACTCTGTGTAAGGCTCTCAGGGAGCGTTGGCACTCTTTTAACACAGGGATAGGGGCGCCAGGTTCAAAAATCTCTTAAAAATGTCAAAAACTCAAAAATTGCAGTTCTATTTCAACAATTAGGCTGGGTATGATGGGGTAGGGAGCCAATCATCTCATCAAATCAATCAAAAGAGGAGTGAACCAGGTCTGAAATGATCAAGGGGTAAAACAAGGTCTATGAGGAGAAATCAAAACAAGAAGTTTCGATTTGAGGACTCCCCAGCGAAGTCGCCAGTTTCTGTTGTAGGAAAATCCCCCTGTGGATAGGTAGATTACCTCAAAGAGCTAGACCCTACTTAAGACAAAAATTTCTTAACGTGGACACTGACTTACTTTAAAATCCATACAAACTAGCACATGAGAAGGAAGGAGAACAACAATACCTTTTTATCGATGTTTGTCCCTGTACGCTCCAAATCGAGCTCCGAACTCTCGCTCCTTGTTGAGTCCTGTAGGCAAACAAAGTACGACCGCTTCCTACTCTATTGATGTTAGCTTGAAAATAGATATATCTATCAATGATAGGTTCATGTGAGATCAGACACAAACTACAAAGAAACAGGCCAAGCATGTCATATTTATGAGAATAACGACAGTAGTACTTACAATCGTAGATGCGAATGCGACAACTTCGTCAAGTCCCCTTTGTCTAACCCTTGCTCGAAATATCAAAAACCTGGATGATGGCAGCTTCACTGATCACTTCTCCTTTGACTAACTGTGTGTTCCCTATGAGATCATAGGTTTGATGCTAGCAATTCTTCCCCCTTTTCACCATCATAGAGCTTGCTTATATAGGTTAAGAGGAGCTTAACCTCTTGAGTTATCTTTAGAACAAGTTGAGGAACTTCCTCCTTAGATCAGGGATCTCCTGATGGAACCAAGAATTTGAATGCAACTGCCTTCTAAACTTGAAATATCCTCCCTTATTCTCCTCAACGGGCCAATTACTGCCTCAGATTAGGTAGCGCTCCCTAAAAAGGGGCATCAGGGCACTGTAGCGCTCCCTAGGAAGCTTGAGGGGAGCGCCAATGCTCCAAAGGTGGATAGCACTCCTTCAGAGGGGCAGGGAAGCGTTATAACACTCCCTGAGACCTTATAGGGGAACGCCAACTCTCCTAAGGCTGATGTAGGAGAGCGCTCACCCCCAGAACCTTTGTTTAAGAGCTCTTCTCAGGTGATAAGAGTTCCTGGACTTCAATTAACCAGTTCCTCTTCTCCAAATCAAGTGTATGAGATGTTTTAAGTGCCTCCTTAGTGTCTTCATTATGGCAGTATGCTTGAACAATGTTTGTGACACTTGTGAACAACTTGCAACACTTGCGAAAGTTGTAAGGAAGATGTGACACTTACGACAATCGAGAGGAACATGCGACACTTATACAGTTGAGTAATTTTGACATGTAACAGTAGGCGGGAAATGCACAAGGATGACCCATGAATGAATTTTGAAACAAAAATAGTGGCGGGTCCGTGAAATGCGGTAGACCATGCCCACTCTAGTCATCGTTAAATCTCATTGGAGGACATTCTAGCGTCACCACTAAAGTTAGCGAAACAAATAATACATTGTATACAAGATATAAAAAACAAACCAAAAATGGATTTTGTGGGGATTGACCCCAGAACCTCCACATTTTTGCACGCCTTAACACTTTTCCCCCTAACCAATAGGCCGCGGGTGCCACTTGGTATTATCACCCACTTTTTTTATTAAAACAGATATCCAGCCATCCATGGAGCAGGAGGCACAGACCATATGAGTTTCCAAGCATGATTTTCGAGGGAGGTACAATCATTATTGCAGGTTGCAGAGGGAACATAAATCGAGATGAAATTATTCTTGGGCTTGGGAGTGCCAGAGTCAGATCGAGGCGTGGAGAGAGTTGTTTTTGGGTAATTCGATGCCAAAAATTCAGTGGTGTTGTCTATTTTCTGATCTAATCATTGTTTTTGAATCTTGATATCAGAATGAGGTATACTTATGCATTTTTCTAAGTTCTTTTGCTGAGTTAATTAAAGAGCCTACCCATTTGAGAGCAGGACCCGAAGACATAGTCCATCAGGGATGAACTTCATTATCAAGTTTCTGTGTTCAATAATGATGCTTATGTCTCTTCATTTTTTAGTTTTTCCTTCTTTAATGGTGCACTTTAATTTATGCTCATTTAATGCAATTATTTATAAGTCATGATGAAAATATCTCGAATCAGTGCCTCACTAAGCTAAACCCTAGTTTTAGAGCTCCTCTAACAAGCATTTTTTTGCATGACAAAATCATAAGAGAGGGGTCCCCCTAGATGGAATCTGGTGCCAGGAGTCCAACATAACTGGAATTCCGCCGATCCGAGGCATGGTTTAATTATAAACATGCATCCTTTTAGATGAGGAGAAGCAGGTTAAAATCATGATGAGGTACATGATAATGATGAGGATGAATATGATTTTTCTAAGACATGATAAATATAAACCTAACACCAGGTCTTTCCCATGATCCAAACCATGGGTTTCAAAGACATCAAATATCTGGGAAAATATGAACAAGGCCCATCTAAGCTACTAGTTATTGATAAAATACCTAAAGGCCTACAGATGAGATCCACTCCAAAATACACCATTTTCTTCAAATGGAGAGTTACATTCTATGAATAAGAAGGATGAATGTGAGAATATGATAGGGGATTTGAGTTAGAGGACTCTAGTCCTTGTTATTATCAAGCCATGCTAACCCCATTAGGAAAAACATGCTCATGAAGGAAAACAAGGATCAATATAAACATTTATTTTATCTGACCATGCCATTCTTCTAAGACTCTAGAAGAGAAAGAGAGAAAAGGGGCCAAAAATATTTGTATAGTTGTAGTAGAGCCTTCTGACTCAAGATACACATAAATAAACAACTCAACACAATAAATGCAAATTGACATATTAACATAACAATATATAACTAAGTTATTGAAAGTCAACTAATGATACCTTATTCTCCATCCAGATAACAAAATGAGACCACTTTTTTTCCTGTATCATCTCGAATTTGTATTGTGATGAATAATGGCCATATTTTTGTTCCTATCAAAACATGGCAAATGTACTAGTTAAAGTAATAAATATGCAATCATTTACTTTTATGTACAAAATTTTAAAAAAATATCATTTCAAATATTCCGAGGACTTACAAACTTGCATATTGAGGCTTCTAATCTTGTTTCTCCACTATGATGTGTGAAATGAAATTTGGCAAGCCTGGCCTTTGAGGCCTTGTCCTGAAACATACACTAATTCAATTTAGATTCTTCACTAGTAAAATATAAAAATTGTTTAACGAATTTGAAATAATCTAGTGTTGAAAATTCAAATACATGTATGCTCTCCTCACCAGACTTCCTCTGTGCATCTTCTCTATCATATTATTTCATGATATCTTCCATACTTTAACACTTACATCAATTTCCCTTCTTTTGCTCCTTAGCTTAGGAGGAATTCATTTTATCTTTTTTGTTTGGTTGCAATGAAATATCTTGCAATTTTGAGTCATTTGTTTTTTTTATCTTCTTTACTAACCAACCAATCCCAAATTTAGTCTACATGTCATTGATGACTGCTTTTTGAAGGTGCAAGGGTATATTCGAGAATGGAAGATGTATATGCTCTTTGAAGCATTGAAAGAATAATTCCTTCATCCTATGCATGAATACTTTCCCGAAATTTATCATTCTGATATTCCTAGAAACAACATCATATTCTACATTGGTTTCATATGTACCAATTCAATATCCATAACATGTACTGGTGGTGGAAGGAATCTGTGAGCAAAGAGTGGCTGGTACATTGGATGGATCTACTCTATGTTCCACATTCTTAGAGGTTATTGAGATTGAATTTCTCCTTGATCTTTTGTGCGATCTAGGAATTGATGGGGAATCAATCGGTTCCCTTTGACAAGGTCAGTTTGGTTGGACTGTTTCAGTTCCTTTACTAGATCATTCTTCCACATATTTGGTAGGCATGGACAAGTCCATACCTTCTAGTTTCTTCACTGCTTCTACCCCTAATATAGAATCCATTTCCTCTTTCATATTCTTTGGGTCATGTCCCTATATATGTATGATAAATTACTTATTTTAAATTTAAAAATAAAAACAATAAACCCTATATATACAGAGGAAATTTCTTCTTTTATAATTTTGAAATAAAAAAATAAAAAATACAATTCAAACAAGCAATGGAAACATGAAAAATTCTATAAATTGAGTATGAAATACCTCATTATGGAAAGAATTCGATCCCTTTTCTCATTTCCGTCTGTTGCTTTACATTTTTTTATATCCTAGTGTGAATTGTTTTCCTTCAGATTGTGGAAAATCCCTCTCTTTTTTTTGTATGCATTGAAACAGTCGGTGGGATTATAGATTGCTAAATTTGTTACAGGTCAACGATATCAAGTGGATATAGATCATATGTGGGTGGTTCTTTCTTATTGTTCCTTATTGTTTATCATCTGTGGGTGGATATAGATAATTAACAAGATTTCTTATTATTCATTTGCGTCGATCAACTGCCTCTGTCTCTACGGGTGAGGATCTTCCCATGCTTTCCCCTTCCTTCTTATTGTTCCTTTGAATCAATCAATTGCCTCTATCTCTGCGGGTAAGGATCTTCCCACACTTGCCCTTTCATTTTTTCTGGGTGGTTCTTTTGGGTATGATATTTCTTTTACAATTCATGGGGACATGAGATTACCTACCCATTGATGTACATGCTTTCTTTTAGGTGCGCATGAGATCTAAAATCATGAATGTAGATTTTGGGTGCATGCGGAATCTTAAATCATGACTGGAGTATCATAAATTCACAAAATCTTACTTTTGGATGCGTGTGGGCTCTATTGCATGATTCGTTTTTAATTTTGTGTTATCCAAATTTCATGTTATCTAAACAATGAATTTTGTATATGCGTAGGATCTATTATTTTCGTTTTCCTTCACTATTCGACTCTAAATTGGGCGCCATTAGTGTCTGATTTAGCACCCCAAGTTGATTTGATTTTGTGCACTAGACGGTGATAAATGCAACGCTAATGGCGCCCGATTTGGAGTCGAATAGTAAAGGAAAATGAAAAGTGATAATAGAGGTGGCTCTTTGTAAAACATATAATCAATTTGGTTTTTTTGTGATGTTAATGTGGTTGTATTGTTTAGTAGTGTCTCAACCCATTTTTTTCTTGAACTTCAACAAGTGTGTTCCAAGAATTCCCTTTCTCCTTTCTTTGTATTGTTGATGGAAATGCTCATCAACTCTTCTTTGGTTGGAAAGGGAGGACTTGATAAGCATCTCCATCAAAGAACAAGGGTCTGTGTCATCAATTTTTTCTAATAGAAATAATTGAAAGTCAAAACGAAGATATATATGCGGCAACAAGGTTGTGGGCCAACATAAAGACTTGTAGCAATGAATCTTGGTGGTAGTCAATGTCATTTATCCTTTTTATTCATTTTTTCTAGAAAAGTCTCAAAAGTTTGTATTATATCCTTATTCCAATTAATGTGGTTGCATTGTACCCATATGAATCCTCAAATCATGCATTTTAGTATGGGCAGATATACTAGATATCGGTAGAAATCCTATGCAATCATTGGCTTTTCTGTTAATTTAATTCCTCTCAAGATTTGGTTATGAGGTAAGATGGTGTAGTTTTCCATATAGGTAATTTTCGATAACTATCATCCAATATCTAAAAATGCATCATTATTGTGCCCATGTATGCCTATTGGAATATTTGAACTTGACATATGAAAATTAGAGACCAAGATATTTCCATGGTATCCTTGGATGTTTTCCCATTCCATGGTATCCTTGGATGTTGTCCCATTCCATACGTAAAATTCCATATAAACCTTTGGAAAAATGTGAAAGGAAAAGGTTATGAAAATATATAAGCTACACAAAGGCATAGCTCAAAGGAGGGGTTCTTGATGCTCTGCATTTCATGCTCCATGAACCACATAAGGACTAAGCCATAAAACCTTGAAAGAAGGTAATAGCACCATAATAGCTAGAGGAACTTTGTAGTCAAGGCTAAAACTTTACATGGCCTAACACATAATTAAGTTAGTTGATAACTAGGCCCAAGAGGCAATGATACAGAATGATAATATTGTTGGCATTTAAGTCACCTCCAAAAGCGCAAAAAATGTCATCACTAAGTTCAAGTTAAAGTTAATTTTTCACCTCTAATAAATTTAAAAAATAAAGTGAAAAAATTTGATAAACGCATTAAGACACAAGTGTATTTCTTTCCATGGCCCTTTTTTAAAAATATATTTTGTTTGAAGTTTTGAAATAATTTTCTCCTATCCTGAATAAAATGGTGTTGGAAACCCAAATCGAAAGAAGAATGGACCCCTTATCAATGTTGGCCTTCAACCCAAAACTAGAATCTTAAATGACTTATAAAAGTAAAGGCTTCTATTTCTTTGTGTAATGTTAGTTACAACATATTTTCTTAACTACTTTCTAAAATACTCACTTATTTTCATGAACTAGTTCCACTCTATGAATTAAATAGTTTTTGTGATGCATAGAAGGAAGGTTCTAAATAATATTAGAGATAAGGATGAATTCCTCCAATCAACAAGAAAAATAATGTCCCATTTGCATATCTTAAATAGGACATGTAGACAAATCATAACAACCTTGAATATGAATTTATCTTTGTTGTATAAAGAAATAAAACAAATTCACTATCATAATATCCTCTATATTTTAGGGATTGTGTGTGATGGTAATGTGATTGTATTGTTTAGCATTGTCTCAACCCATATCTTTTTTCAACTTCAACAAGTGTGTGCCAAGAATTCCCTTTCTCCTTTCTTTGTATTGTTGATGAAAATGCTCATCAAGTATTCCTTGGTTGAAAAGGGAGGACTTGATAAGAGTATTCATCAAAGAACAAGGGTATGTTTCATCAATGGATTTCTCATAGCAATAATTGAAAGTCAAAACAAATATATATATGTGGAAACAAGGTTGTGGGCCAACATAAAGAATTCTAGTTATGAATCTTGGTGGTAGTCAATGCCATTTCTCCTTTGTATTCATTCTTTCTAGAAAAGTCTGAAAAGTTTGTATTCTATCTTAATGTCAATTAATGTGGTTGCATTGTACTCATATGAATCCTAAAATCATGCATTTTAGTATGGGTAGACATAATAGATATCTGTAGAAACCCTATGCAATCATTGGCTTTCCTTTTAATTTAATTCCTCTCAATATTTGGTTATGAGGTAAGAGGGTGTAGTTTTCCATATAGGTATTTTTCAATAACTATCATCCAAGATCTAAAAATGCATCATTATTGTGCCCATGTATTCCTATTGGAATATTTGAACTTGACACATGAAAATTAAAGACCAAGATACTGCCATGGTATCCTTGGATGTTGTCCCATTCCATATGTAAAAATCCATATAAACCTTTGGAGAAATGTGAAAGGAAAAGGTTATGAAAATATTTAAGCTACACAAAGGCATGGATCAAAGGAGAAGAGCTTGATGCTCTGTAGTCCATGCTCCATTAACCAAATAAGGACTAAGCCATCAAACCTTGAAACAAAGTAATAGAGCCATAACAACTAGAGGAACTCTGTAGTCAACGCTAAAAATTTACTTGGCGTAACACATAATTAAGTTAGTTGATAACTAGGCCCAAGAGGAAATGATAGAGAATGATAATATTTTTGGCATTTAAGTCACCTCCAAAAGAAAAAAAATTGTCATCACTAAGTTCAAGTTCAAGTTGGTTGTTCACCTCTAATAAATTCAAAAAAGAAAGTGAAAGAATCTGATAAATGCATTAAGACACAAGTGTATTTCTATCCATGGCCCTTTTTTTAAAATATATTTTGTTTTAAGTTTAGAAATGTTTTTATCCTATCCTAAATAAAATGGTGTTGGAAACCCAAATCTCAAGAAGAGTGGACCCCTTATCAATGCATCTTCTATGGCCTTCAACCCAAAACTAGAATCTTAGATGACTTATAAAATTAAAGGCCTCTATGTCTTTGTGTAATGTTAGCTGCAACATAATTTCTTTCCAAAATACTCACTTTTTTTCATGAAATAGTTCCGCTCTAAGAATTATATCATTTTTGTTATGCATGGAAGGAAGGTTCTAAATAGTATTAGAGATAAGGATGAATTCCTCCACCCAACAAGAAAAATAATGTCCCATTTTCATATCTTAAATAGGACATGTAGAAAAATCATAACAACCTTGAATATGAATTTCTCTTTGTTGTATAAAGAAATAAAACAAATTCACTATCATAATATCCTCTATATTTTAGGTATTTTGTTTGATGGTAATGTGGTTGTATTGTTTAGTAGTGTGATGGTAATGTGGTTGTATTGGTTGTTGTGCATGCCAATTTGGCGTGCACAACAGGCCTATTGGTTGTTGTGCATGCCAATAGCACCGTTGTGTGTCAATACTACCTTTTAAAATGATAAATTACTCCTTGAAATCACAATTAGATGAATCAAGAGTAGCAATTTTCAGTCTTGAATTTAGACTCAACCAAGAACAAAAAAATAAGGTGTCTCTAGTTCACATGCAGTCCATGACCAAAGATCCAAATAAAAATAAATTGAAGGACATGATAGATGAATTGGTTACGGAATTAAAGGAATATGAAAGATAATAATCAATAGATTGAATAGGTGGTTATGAAAATATTTAATCTAAAAGTCCATATAAACCTTTGGAAAAACGTGAAAGGAAAAGGTTATGAAAATATTTAAGCTACAAAAAGGAATGGTTCAGAGGAGGGGAGTTTGATGCTCCGCAGTCCATACTCCATGAATGACATAAGGAATAAGCCATCAAACCTTGAAAGAAAGTAATAGTGCCATAACATCTAGAGGAACATCGTAGTCAAGGATAAAAATTTACTTGGCCTAATACATAATTAAGTAAGTTGATAACTAGGCCCAAGAGGAAATGATAGAGAATGATAATATGAATTTAAGTCACCTCCAAAAGCACAAAACTTGTCATGACTAATTTCAAGTTCAAGTTGGTTGTTCACCTCTAATAAATTCAAAAAATAAAGTGAAAGAATTTGATAAATGCATTAAGACAAGTGTATTTCTATCCATGGTCATTTTTTTAAAATGCATTTTGTTTTAAGTTTGGAAATAATTTTCTCCTATCCTAAATAAAATGGTGTTGGAAACCCAAATTGAAAGAAGAGTGAACCCCTTATCAATGCATATTATGTGGCCTTTAACCCAAAACTAGAGTCTTAAATGACTTATGTTGGCCCTCAACCAAGTTTTGGAGAACCTTGGTCATGTTTTACCATTTTTGGGACTTCGACAAGATGGTCGAAGATGGAGCACCCAGGCGAAGCAGAGATCACGAGATATTTCCCCCTTTTGTGAGATTTTTGGGGATTAGGGTTTACGTAATGGGTATGGGATGTCAGCCCATTGGTTTATCCATATTTTAGGCCCCCTTTGTAATGTATAAATAGATATATAGGTGATGTAAGAATGAAAAAGAAAAAGGAAGAGAAGCCTAGTAGAATCGACTTAGTGCGGATCTAGAGACTTTGTGCATACTATGTGTTAAGACTTGAAAAGCTAAGTGAAAGTGATTATGATAAGATTGTGTGCAGACTATGTAAGAAGGCTTTGTGCTATGACCTAACTCGGGGAAGGACGATTTGGCAAGGTGCGTGCATATTTCCTTTCCTATGTGGAGTGGGTTTTGTGGCTTTGTGCATGTAAGAGGATTGAAAAAAGATAATAAATAAGATGAAGAGTTGGTGGACATGGCCCCACATTCGGGGTGAAACACATATATCCTGCATTGTGATTGTTTTTTTCTATTGATGTTATTCATGCTTGGTATTAAATCTTTATATATGTTAGATACATCTGATGGAATAACTTAGTTCTTAGTGATATGAATGAATGCTAGATATGATCTATCTCTATGTGCTAAGTGCTTGGATGTGTTAGATATTGTTGAATACTACGTTGTTCTATAATTAGGGTTTTACTTTTGATCTGGATAAAGGGATAAAGACTAATGAATATTAACTGCTAAGTTTTATGCTGAGTATTGTTATCATAGATTTGTGTCCCAGCTAGGTTGTAGACACTTGAGTCCTGCAACCCCCCTGCCTCTACCTCGGGTGAGACTTCATCTGCTTCTCAGGTGTTGCCGAAAGGGCCAGTAGTTAGGGTTTTTTTGGTGCATTGTTGAAGCGTTGAACCCCGAGTCTGCCCCTATGCCAACAAATGGTTTTGTTGCCAGGACCTGAAACTATGATTGTTGGGAACTCAGGAAAAGAGAAATCTATGTGCGTAGATCTGTTGTTGTAGTGTGTAGTACTCTACTTGACATGTGAAGTTTCATGCCAAGAAGAGAAGTTCGATCTGAATAAAAGAGGTAAGATAATAAATCTTGGTTCTCTGATAAAGGTAAGATAAGTGAAAATTTTTGTTTCGAAAGAATGGATCTAGGTATATTTGATAAATTTTGTCCTGGTCTGAAAACTAGGGCACATCTAGAAGAAAGAATATGTGATATGAATAGATTTGATTGAAATAGTGAAATATATGTTATTCCTATGCATAAAAAGAATCTTTTGATGAACAAGTGGATGCAGGATCCTAGAAATAAGTTTTTGCAGGTCCCAGTGTGCAGTATAGGAAAGGTTGGGGATCATTTAAGAGAAAGAAAGGATTGACATTATGTTATAATTATAGAAGAATGGGACATGTTGTTAAGGAATGACCTGGTAGAGGACCTATTTGTCTTTGTTGTAAAGCCATTGATCATGAAGTTTTGGATTTCCCTATAATTATTGCTAAAGTTGAAAAGATGAACATGAGACAATAAAACCATGAGGAAGGTCAAGAGACTAAGAATATGCCAAAGAACCAGAAAGAATCAGAGGCTATATTATTGCAGATGAAAGAAACACTGAATCATCATAGAGACATCAGTTTATCAGAGATATTAAAAGAGAAAGATTGCATAGAAAAAAGGATAGGAAACTTCGACATAGACTGTGTATTGGACGTAGAAACACAGGTGAACATCATGACAGAAAGTACTTGGGAAATCTTAGGAAAACCTGATATGGTTCCTTCATTGGGAGGAATAGGATTGTTTAAAGGAAAGATGATAAACCTATGTGGAATACTTACTCATGTTCCTATGAGTTCTCAAGGAACATCGACAAAATAAGAATTCAAGGTCATTAAGTTTGTTGAGAACAATGCTCCTTTTTCACTTTTGTTAGGAAATACTTGGACTGAGAGAGATCAGATCCGAAGGAGAGAAGAAGAGGAAGCTATAGAATAGAAAAATAAAGAATTACGAGATTTCATGGCTAAGAGAATAGCGTGCTTAATATAAGAACAAGAAGACAAGTCGAAGCAACTAAGGGCCAGAGACTTCGTTATCGAAGTTGAAAGAACACAAGAAAGGTTAAAGAACTTATCCATGCAGAAGAGTAGAGAACCTACTCCAGAAACAGTAAGAGACGAAGTATTCTCCTTGAACCTTGTGAAATATCCTCATTGGTGAGAAGTTACTATGCTAAGAGTAGATAAAAAAAATAATGGAAAAAGGAATCCAGAGATGGAGATCACTAGAAAGAAAGAAAGAAATCTCTGTAAGAAGAAAACAAATCTAGAAAAATTGCAGGAGGTTCCAGAAAGGACTTCAGAGAAGGAAAGTTTGCAGAACTTGAACCTCATCGAAATAAAAGAATAAAATCGACTGGAACTTCTCCATGACTAAGCAATATGACCATTGGAGGCATCCCGACCATTAGAATTACGCTCCAAAATGGATAGAAATGCAATTATTGCCAAAAATATCACCATTGGACCATTGGGACTACACCATAACAAATGGAATTGTATTAATTAAGACATTCTTTCCCATTGGAGGAGTCTATTAAGACATTGTCTAGTTATCCCTTCGAATGTTGCATCGAGGATTCTTTCATGAATTGTGATTACCCGAGCCCATAGAGAACTAATTTCTTTCACGCAGTGCTTATTGAGACCTTGCCACCTATTCTTCTTACCTTGAGTGATTGTCCACCTACTCGAGATATCTGATATCGAGCGTGTATGTCGAGTGACCTTAGCACATAAGAGAAATCCATCGAATAGATCCTAATTGACCTCAAGGTTGAGAAGGTCATGTCGGCAGGAGCATAGGCCTCATCGACGAGAGGATTGCAAGCTTCCTCATCGAATGCATGCTAATCTGGGCCATCCCAAACTGTGACAGGGAAACAGAGTAAGCATTGCGATGACTTGGCAAACGCAAAGCTCATCCCATCAATATTTCCTGACTATATCCCACCTCTGGCTAGTTTGGTTAGTCATGATAGCATCCCAAGAGACTTCGACTATACATTGATCACTGCGTACCTTCCAAAGGGGATATGCACAATTGGACTGCAATTAGGACAGATTATGATGCTAAAGATCAGTGACTTCAACTTAGGATACTGGAAGAACTATGGCATGATCGCAAAACATAAGTATTTGATAAAGATAATGAGAAATAAGTCAAAGATAATCCCTCATTCATGGACCATCGACATCGCAAGATCAACAATACTTAACGTGATGAAGATCCCACACTTCGATAGACATTAGGAGGTTAACGTGTGCATTAAAATCCTCTTGTCATGCTACCATGGTGGTTACCTATGGTTGGATTGACACATCACCATATATCCAACGCTAATCGATCGGGTCACCGGATTGAGCATGCAAGGACCCGACCCTCAAGATTTTTACCCAGGGAAGGCTGTAGATCATGCCCTGGCACAACACATAAAAGAAACTTACAACAATGTAGAGAAGGGGAAGCAGGGCTACAAGGTATCCTCCATACAAAATGGCATAGTGCGCATAGCTTTCCAGTTGATCGCTGGTAATATCGTCAGGAAGAATAGACCAACGCAGGTCATAGGGTTCTTCGTCGACCTCGCAGGAAAATGCGTTGAAGGGATGCAAATGAATTGGGCGAGATGCCTCATCAACCAGTTGGAGTAAGATTTCCACAAAGCATAGGACTAGGGATACGGGTTTCATTATAGAGGGTTGTTGATTCTCATTTCCTTCATCGCTTGGGAGATTTCAGAAGGAGCGACCTTCCCTAAAATTGAATCATCTAAACCATTGGCCATGAAGTTCACTACGCTCTGGTATTCGAGCAACATGGAAAAACAATGGAAATCCAATGCGGTGTTCCACACATATTATTTATATTTGAAGAGGGCCATTGAATATTTCCCTCACATGACATCGAATGCTCTGCACAGGTTCAAACCACTTGTGAAGTTCCACGTATATAGGCATTTCATTTACATCACTACGTGTCGGGACAAACACAAGGAAGAGCTCTAGTCCCATTACAAACTCACAGAGGAGGACATGGAAGAAATAACCAAGGAATGGCCTACAGAGTTCCTTGTACTGGTCGAATAGATAAAGCTCTCTGACCCTGACCTCATCAGAAGTCCTGTAGTCACTCAAGAAGAGTATGATGGACCCAACATCAATAGAAGGAAGAATACGGAAAAAGTACAGGAAATGAACAACGCATCAAAGGAAACTACACCAAATTCACCTGGAGGAGGAGGCAATGACGAAGTAGACCAGGAAGAGAACAAAGGGGAGGAAAACAAACAGGAACATGGTTAAGTGACACCACCTAAGGATCCCATCACGAAGGTTGATAGATCTAATAAAATAAAGGTTTCCCCACATAAACCATCAACACAGAATAAATCATGAGCAAATAAGAATCAATTACAGATTGTGCTCACGGTGGATGATATTGACCTTATCATCGTAGGTGTATCAGAGACCTCAGAGGACATTTTGGAGGGAAACGAAGCCAAACATGATACAATGTTTGATAGGATTGAAGCGGATCTGAAAGGGGTACATCAATCCCTCTAATCAAGTCATCTAGTATCTACAGTGCCATCATCATCATCAGAAGGTATAGAAGTAGGAGATGAGCCTACCGAGCTACGCAGATTAGAAGATTCAATAGAGGCTCGCCTTTGTCGGGTCAAGTAGGAAAAGGAGTAGGTAACAAAGGCATTAAAGCAAGCAAAGGAGGAAGCCTTAGAGAAATGTCGAGTTGCGCAACAATAGAAAGATGACCTCCAGGTGAAGTTTGTAGAGGATAAAGCATAGATCTAGAAGGAAAAGGAACAGTTGCCCGCAGAGAATATTGGAGTTAAAGAAGCAGTAACTAGAGCACTTTTCTCTGTGTCAGGCCTCGCATAGATAGAAGAAGACAAAATGGAGAGTCAAGTGCAGAAACTCGTTGAAGCTATTCAACAGATTCAAGCAATATTGGAAGAACTGGAACTACAAGGACTGTCAAGCACTCTTTGGGAAGTGAAAGACCAGAGAGAATAAACTGCCTGGAGTGTGGTAGAAAGAATCAATGCATTGGCCTTGAAATGTAAGCTACTCAACAACCATAGTGCGCAAAAATATGAGCACCTTGCAAAGGACCCAGAACTAACATCATTATAAGAACAACTCCAGGAGGCAAAGCAACAAGCATCGATAGTGCAAGCGCAGTTGAAACTTCTTTCAGCAATTGAGAAGATGGAAAGGTCACAAGAATAGTGTGCAATTTAGTAGCAGGTCCATGCCATTTAGAGTAAAGTCATGCAAGTGACCTAGAGACTCCAACCAGTACAAGATGAATCCTGCACACTCTTTGAGGATATAGAGGGAAAATGAGCACAACTAGAACAAGTAGTCACCTTAGTGGAACAACGCTTGGAAGGACCAATAACAGAGAAAGTCATCCAGGAGTTCGTTGAGTAGGAGACTCTGGTGAAGCAACAAGTTCAGGTAGCTTGAGCCAAGCTCGAGTCCTTCGAAGCAGAGTTTCCTAGGTCATAGTGACTCATGACAAGTCATAGGTGAGTGTTGGGGGCCTGTTGGCCCTCAACCAAGTTTTGGAAAACCTTGGTCTCATTTGACCATTTTTGGGACCTCGATAGGCTGGTCGAAGATGGAGTTCCCAAGTGAAGTGGATATCATGAGATCTCACACCCTTTTGCAAGATTTTTTGGGATTATGGTTTATGTAACAACTATGGGATGTCATCCCATGGGTGTACCCATTTTTTAGGCCCCCTTTGTAATGTATAAATAGATATCTAGGCGATATAAGAAAGAAAAAGAAAAAGGAAGAGAGTCCTAGTAGAATCGGCTTAGTGCGGATCTAGAGGCTTTGTGCATACTATGTGTAAAGACTTGCATAGCTAAGTGAAAGTGATTGTGATAAGATTGTGTGCAAACTGTGTAAGAAGGATTTGTGTTGTGACCTAACTCAAGGAAGGAGGATATAGCAAGGTGCGTTCCTATATCTTGTCCTATGCGGAGTAGGTTTTGTGGCTTTGTGCATGTAAAAGGATTGAAAGAAGATAATAAAGAAGACGAAGAGTTGGTGGACGTAGCCCCACGCTGGGGGTGAACCAAGTATATCCTATGTTGTGATTTCTTTGTGCTATTGATGTGATTTATGCTTGGTATTTAATCATTATATATGTTATATACATATGATGGAATAGCTTAGTTCTTAGTGATATGAATGAATTCTAGATCTGTTCTATTTCTATGTGCTAAGTGCTTGGATGTGTTAGATCTTTTTGAATACTATGTTGTTTTACAATTAGGGTTTTACCTGCGATGTGGATAATGGGATAAAGACTAATGAATATTAAATTTTAAGTTCTCTATTAAGTATTGTGATCACATATGTGTGTTCTATCTAGGTTGTAGACACTTGATTCCTGCAACCCCCCTGCCTCTACCTCGGGTGAGACTTCATCTTCTTCGTAGGTGTTGCCGAAAGGGAAGTAGTTAGGGTTTTGTTGGTGCGTTGTTGAAGAGTTAAACCCCGAGTATGCCCCTATTCCAACAACTTATAAAAGTAAAGGACTATATTTCTTTTTGTAATGTTAGCTACAAAATAATTTCTTAACTTCTTTCCAAAATACTCACTTATTTTCATGAACTAGTTTCTCTCTAAGAATTAAATAGTTTTTATGATGCATGGATGGAAGGTTCTAAATAGTATTAGAGATAAGAAAGGTTCTAAATAGTATTAGAGATAAGTATAGAACTCAATATTATGTGTTTTCATGGTTTCTTTCAATGGTTGTATATTCTTCATGCAATCTTTATAAAGATGTCCACCTTTACGATAAAAGGAACAAGACCTAAGTGGATTTTTCTTCTTTAACTTGGTTCCTCATTGTAGTTTAATGAATTTTTGAGACTACTGATGGTATGGAGAGAAATAATTATTGCAATACTGATGGCAACATGATTGTGACTAGGATGTGATGAATATATTTAGACTAATGTGTTTTTAAGTCAAGGTGAAAGCAAATATTTATTACTGCCAAAAATTCTTTGTTGCACACCCATAAATGATAGATCAAGGAAAGACTTTAGGTTTAAGTATGATCTCGTTGATTGTATTTCAAAAGATATTTCTTATGATATTAACTGTGAATTCCATGGTAAGATGTAAAACATTGGCATCAACCTCCCCTCCTCTCCTTCGGGACTGACTTGACCTCCTGGTCTTGGATCGTTCAAGTCACCAAACCGAATGGTTCGTCAGGTTCCTCATGGAACTGATTTAACTTGACATGAGCCCTTTACTTTCTCAGCATCGTTATGTGGCTCCCGCAGACTCTCTCCTTATCACTTTTCAACTCTTAATGCTAATGTCTCTAGCTCCCCATGTTAGGATTCTCCTTGACATGACCATGGGCTATGACCGTGGGCCATCTCCCTTCACGATCACGTGCTTCATAACTTTCGCGAGCTTCTTTCTCCTTTTCCCTAATTTCTGATATGACAAATTCTCCATGACCAGATCTACGGTCCACGTTCTCCTCGTGATCAATGACTATGATTAATTCACGAGTTTGGACTTCGCGAGTCCTATCTTCTCTCGACTTGCGTATAATCGAAGTGTTGATATCTACCTACGCATCCTATCCCAATGGATGACTATGATTACTTCAGCTTTCCTAGACCTCTGAGTATTCTCTCCTTAACTTTTCTCCGAAGGGTTCTTCCTTCGAAGTGCATGGATCTCTGCCACATACCCCTCCAGATCCAATGATATGGAATGAAATCGTTCTTCGCGACTTTATGAAGATATCCGTTTTCTCTTGGAAAACCTTCCGAAGTTCTAGCTCTCGAACCTCTCGATATTCTGCCACCTGTATCTTCCCTGACGATGGATATTTTCACCATCTTCAGGACTTCGGCAAGTCCCCAACTCCTTTTCACACTTAGCGCAATTGTTTTCCTTTCGAGACTTAGACTATTCTCAAATAGTTTCAACACTCCTTGCAGAGTTCTACGAATTTTCTCCACATCCTTCAGTAGAATCCCTCCTACCTTCCTGGTATAATATATCCCTTCTTCCTAATCTTGTAATACGGACTTCTAGTCTATCGTGGCACACTCCTTGCACTCAACTCCATTCTTCGATGGTTTCTCCCTTAGCCTTATGGAAAGGTTTAAGGCATCTCCTTTCCTTTGTCGATGCACTCTTCCAAAGCCTTCCTCCCTTAGAATGTTCAATAATTATATGATTCTCCTAAGGATACCAACACTTCCAATTGTTTTTTCCTTATGCACATTTTCACCAACTCAATGCCCTCCAGGAAAAGTGTTTCAAAGTGTTCAGCAAATTTGATTTGTGCTTATTCCCACACAATATTTCTTTCCAAGGCACTTAAGCACCTTCAAATTTCTCCTTGATTCTATGAATTAACCTGGTGTGCCCTCCTTGAAGCTTCTCTTCTGACTCCACTAAGTTTATACATGCACTCCCTACGTTGAATCACAAAGTTTCCTCTCTCTGTCGCGCACTCCTTTCACTTAACCTAGAGAACTAGACTTAATTCAACATACTCACGGATAGAAAAATATATCTCTATCCCTGCAGACGATTTCTAACATTCATCTATAATTCAAATGCATGTAAAGGACATTCATAACACAACATCCATTACATAGACACTAAAAACAGGAAAAGCTGTCATTTTCTATTAATGGTAGAATGTCAAATTACAATAGTGGAGTCTCAGCTACAACTGAGTCTCGTCTCTCTGTGTTTCTCTCCTCGCTAACTCTATCTTAGATAACCTCCTACAACCCAACATAACCTAATGTACAACCATCCAAACTTTTTTGGAAACAATACAACAATTTATACAAGAGGGGCTCAACGAGCTTCCCTCGCAAGCTAAAATAGTGGCATCAAATCACCATTCAAAACACCTATCTAATGGGAAAATTAAAATGATGGAAATCTACTCCAAATCAGATTCAAATCCATTTTGTCTTCAACCAATTAATGGAAACCTTACCTCCAGCTTGTGAGAAAGAACGATTTGGCTCTTCCATATTTTCCTCCTCCTCCAAAATGAGAGGGCGACGCCTCTCCTCCCTTAAATGAGCACCATGCATGAAATATGACTGGAACGTGCTAAGGTGGAGTGATGCTCTGGCATCATACTCCATGGATACAAAAATCATGAGCTCCTTCTCATGAGCTTCCTGCATGGTTGAAATCCTCCTAGATCCCAAACTTTCTCTTGGAGATGTCCCTCTACTCCTCTTCTTCACTGTTGTTGCTCCTGCATTTCCCTTGCTGCTCGTGTAGGCTTCCTTTTTTTCATCTTATCCTTGCTGACCTCTTCCTCTTTCGAGTCCAACATCAGCTTCCTTATATCCTCAACTACTTTGTGCAGTTGCTCCATTGGCTAGTTTCCTTATTGCAGACTAGCTCGCTGCACTTATTCCTTGTCCATGGGTAGATCACACTGAACTTCCAAGGTATATCTTTCATCTCACATGGCATTGACTTGCCACTCTATTGCATCCTCCACTTCTGCAGTCTCAATATTGAATCGTCGTTCAATTACCTCCTCTGACAGATTGACCCCTATCAGTTTCTCGACTGGTTTTGTTCTAGCTTCAACCAAATTCTCCTTATGTTGTGTTTCTCGTCTGGCATGGTTATCTCTTAGCATCCACCTTCTAGTTCTGGACTATCTAACCAATCCTCTAGTTCCCTTAGTTCCAATTCCCACTGAGTGAGTGACTCAACTAGGTGTTCTCCTTCTGTTGGGATAGACATCAATACATGTTCCCTTTCCATGGCAGTCTCATATTGTTTTCCTTCTCTCGCATCTGCAACATCTATGCTAGCCTCTCCTCGATCGCTTGGTAGGAATATAATGACTCCTCCGATGATCAAAATGCTCCTTTGATCCTTCTCCTTGATGGTGGAAGTTTCCAAATTCTCATCATCTTCATTCACACGGTTTGTAGTTCCATGAGAATCTCCATTTGAGTGAGGTATTTCTTTTTCCTCCTCTTCATCTGTCAACACCCTCTAACATGAAATCTCAGCTGACCTCATCTCTTCCCTCTTGCCCACCTAGAAGCTTACGATATCCAATGATCCCCTCCCATTTCCCACCTGGAAACCTACGGGACCTTTTCCAGATCTCTTTCCCTTATGATTGATCTTCTCAACATGCCTCAACCACCTTTTTATCCTCTGTTGATTCCCCCTAGCCAAGAACTTCTGAATAGGCTAGTTATTTTTTCTCTTCAAAGGACATTCATACCTCTAGTGTACCTTTGCCTCCTACTGCATCTTGAATGATAGATTCTCCATTTGTGCTCGAATTTCACTGAGATCCTTGTCCATTTCTGCTTTTCTCTTCTGCGATAATACTTTCCCTTGACCGTTCTCATGAATTCCAATGAACATATTGCTTCACCTACAACCCACATGGTTGTTTAACATATGTTTCACACCTTGCAATTGTCTTAACATAGTACTACCCATTCCCTCCCTTGCTTACAGAAATTAATTCTGCATTCGCTCTGATACCACTTGGCATCAAACTCCCCTCCTCTCTTTTGGGGTTGACTCGACCTCCCAGTCTTGGATCATTTAAGTCACCGAATCAAATGGTTCGTCGAGATCCTGATGGAACTAATTTAACTTGACACAGGCCCTTTAATTTCTCGACACATTTATTTGGCACCTGTGGACCCTCTCATTGGCACTTTTCAACTCTTAACACTAACACCGCTAGCTCTTGGTGCTAAGATTATCCTTGATGTGACCATGGAATATGACCGTGGGTCATCTCCCTTTGTTATCTTGTGCTTTGAAACTTTCACGAGATGATTTCTCCTTTTGCCCGATTTCGAAATCGATGAATTCTTCGGGACCAGATCTACGGTCCATGTTATCCTCACGATCAACGGATGTGATCAATTCATGAATTCAGACTTCATGAGTCCTCTCTTATGTTGAATCTTCTTCTCCTGACTTGTATATCAATGAAGTGTTGATCTCTCTCCACACGTCCTATCCCAATGGATGACTAGGATTACTTTGGCTTTCCCAACTCTTCGAGTATTCTCTCCTCGACTTTAATCCAAAGGGTTCTTCCTCTAAAGTCTGTGGATATATGCCATGTACCCCTCCAGATCTGACAGTCTAGATTGAAATCACTCTTCACGACTTCACGAATATCTCCCTTTGCTCTCGGAAAACCTTCTCAAGTTCTATCTCCTGAACCTCTCAATATTCTGCCACCTGTCTCTTCCCTGAAGATGGATGTTTTCACTATCTTCGGGACTTCAGCAAGTCCTCGACTCCTTTTCACACTTAGCACAAATTCTTTCCTTTCAAGAATTAAACTATTCTCGAACAGTTTCATCACTCCTTGAAGAGTTATATGAATTTTCTCAGATTGAAAACCTTCAAGTTTCCCGGTTCCTTTGCATCCTTTAGTGGACTCCTTCCTACCTTCCTATTAGAATATCTCTCTTCTTCTTGATCTTATAAGATGTACTTCCAGTCTATCTTGACACACTCCTTGTGCTCAACTCCATTCTTCGATGATTTCTCCCCTAGACTTATGGAAAGGTTTAAGGCATCTCCTTTCCTTTGTCGATGCACTCTTGCAAAGTATTCCTCCCTCAGAATGTTCAATAATTCTGGGATTCTCCTAAGGATTCTAACACTTCTGACTGTGTTTTCCTTCTGCACACTTGCACCAACTCGATGTCCTCCTGGCAGATTGTTTCAGATTTTTCAACAACTCTGAGTTGTTCTTCTTCCCACACAGTCTTTCTTTCCAAGGCACTTAACCACCTTAAAAATTTCATGGATGATTTTAGGGGCTAAATTTCTCTCTTAGGCTAATTTTCCATGGTTTTTCCAAAAAAAAGATTCGCTATTTTAAAAATGATTCGCCCAAATTCTATAGGATAAAATTATTTTACCTTAAAAATCGCCAAAAGTTTATAAAAACTATATAAAATCCTTAGAAATTTGAATATTTTTACAAAAATATCGCCAAACATTTATAGTTGGAATATGAAGCATATGTAAGATTCGACAAGGTTTCTACATTTTAAAATAAATTTCTATCCTTAAAATCATCCCTGCTTGAAATTTCTCCCTAAGTCTGTGAATTAACCTGGTGTTCCCTCCTGGAAACTTCTCTTCTGACTCCACTGAGTTCAGACACGCACTTCTTGCATCGTCTCACAGAGTTTCCTCTCTCTGTCGCACACTCCTTGCACTTAGCCTGGAGAACTAGATTTAATTCAACATAATCACGGATAGAAAATTGTTGGCATGTTTACAAGCAGCGTATGCTTGTCATTGATGGAAAGTACAAAAACGATGATGGCTTGAGTACATGAATGCGATGATGGCTTGAATACAAGAATAATGTAACATACGGGCACTAGAAGTATTTTGGGAAGACGCTGCAGAGCAAGCTCGATAAGATCAGAAGAAATAGTGCAAAGGATGGTTGGCATGCTTTATAAGCAGTATGTGCTTGTCACTGATGGCAATATCAAAGTATGAAGAGAAGGAAAAAAAAGGACAAAGTAAGCTCAGGAGGAATTAGCACAGAGTCGAATGCAGTGCCTAAGCTCAGGAGGAGAAGCGTCAGTGATCATTGGATCCCATTTAAATTCCCGAAAGAAGGATGATCGTCAGATCAGATTGTAGACAAGAAGAATGCACAGAAGAGGAGGATAGATCTCAGGTGTCAGATCTGAGCATAAGTTCCGACCAGCGTTGGATCAGGAAGAACCTGCACGTTCTTTAAAGTGCAAGATCGAAGCAGTGGTCCAACTCCATTTCAGAGTTTTGGCTATCAGGATTTCATAAATCGGGAGATGGAGATGTCAAGAACTCCTACCATAGGAGTCCCAAAATCGCGATATGCGAAATCATGACAAGATCTTGACCGTTGATCCAAGAGGGACACGTGGTAGGAGATCAGAGAATGTCAAAGACTCCATTTCGGAGTTTCACGAATCGCGACTTGGAGAGTCAAGAAACAATACCACCGGAATGACAAAATCATGAAATGATTTGAGCCTTCGGATCAAGGTTTGATGTGGACCGTTGATCCAACCCCATTTTGGGGTTTTTCATACCAGAAGTTGGAGTGTCAAAACTCTTTGCAATAAGAATGTTGAAATCATGATATGCAAAATAGCGATATGATCAGAGCCATTGATTCAAGATCTGATATGGACTGTTGAATCATAAGGAAAGTGGAAAGCGATTGGAATTTCGCTGACTTAGAGTCAACAGAGAATGGTGTGGAAACTTGCGAGATGCGAGATCGAGATAAAACCTGGACCGTCGGATCTATGGAGATTTCAGGCATCGATCAGACTCGATGAAGTTTATAAACTCGTGAAATATGAAGTGCCTTTTGGCACAGCCTGTGGTCACCATTGGTGGTCACAAGAAAGGAAGGAGATAGTTCAAACAAGCTCCATTTTGGAGTTTCGGGGATCAGGACAAGGAGAGTAACGAAATATTTACCATGGGGATACAAAAATAATGAAATGTGAATTGGAAAAATAAATGCAAGATCACATGAAGTCAATCCAATGGTGTAGGGGATTTTGGGCACGATCGGAGGGCTAATGTTTCTCCTCGCAGTCTAACTACTGGAAACCATTGATGGTCTCTGTGAAAGGATTCAAAGAGACCTCTGTGTGATCGCCAAAGGAGCTGAAGGGTTTCCAAGATTCTTCCATTGAATGAAGACGATTCTTAGAGGGACTGACAAGTGGATGAGCATTGAAGTTTGTAACTGAAGCAGTAAGTATAAGATCGACTATCCTAGAGAAGACGAAGAGGCTCAATTGCCAGAGAGGCTAAGGAATCTTAGCATGACATCCAGTGATGCTGAACGCATGGGAAAACTGTTAGAGAAGCTGAGAAGTCATAATGATGATCAGACAGAGCACTCACTGTGAAGAGATGAAAAATCATTACGCGTATTGCATGCAAAAGGTGCACAGAAGCTATAAGAACATGACACAGAGAAGTGATGAATTTGTTGTTGAAGAGGTGAAGTAATGCATGTGTGAGGAAGTAAAGAGGTGGTGCAACAGCTGAAATGGATAGGAAACAAAAGGTGCATTGAATGGGAATGTCACACAGAGCAAAAAAGGCAGAAGAACAGAATGGGCAATGGATGCATGATGGAACACAATGAGGAAGACTGAGAAGCAAAATCTTGCAAAATAGTGATGATACTGGTAAGCTATTATTGAACACTATATCATTGTAATTGGTTTCAGTATTTCATATTTATATTCTAGGGTGGTTGGGAGGTGCTAGGGAGGATTGTTGTCCTCATAGGTTCAAGTGGGTGTTTGAACACAGGGAGTTGTAGCTTCCTTCTGGTTGCAGCCAGAGAAACTAGGGTAGCAGGGTGGTGCAAGGGAGAACAAGTGTTCTTTGTTATACAGGTTGGAGCTTGTGTAACTGGAAGTTGGTGCTTCCATCCAGTTGGTGTTGGAACATTAGGGAAGTTGGTTCTTCCTTCTAGTGGGTGCTAGAGAAACAAGAGAGTCGGTGCTCTCAAACAAGTTGAAGCTTGTAAAACAGAGGTAGCAGTCTCACATTGATTTGGTGCTCAATTATAGATGATGTACAAAACTTGAAAGACTGCCTATCATTTTGAAGAAGAAGAGGTTTTCTCCCTTTATGGGTTTCCTCATGAAAATATGTCTCTATGTATATCTTATGTGTGACTGATGCTCATTAATTTTACTATCCATATGCTGTATAATATTGATGATCACTAGAAGAAAGATTAAGAATGTATTAATATTGTTAAAATTGTTGAAATTACAATAATAATTGATTCACCCCCCCCTCTTAGTTGTCTTAGTAATTTCAACAATTGGTATCAGAGCGGGTTCCTTTTATTCAAAGCTAGATTTGTAAGCTTAAACATGACAAGTCATGAAGGGACTTTAGCCACTAAGCCCCCTCTGTTTGATGGAACAAATTTTTCCTTCTGGAAGATTAGAATGAGAACATACTTAATGGCCTTGGGTGCTGATGTTTGGGATGTAGTAGAGACTGGATATACAAAGCCTGTTGTGCTAGCCTCCAAGGATGATAAGTTAGAGTTTAGTTTTAATGCTAAGGGAATGAATTCCATCTTGAATGGACTTGCTAAAGTTGAGTTTGTAAAGGTGATGTATCTTGAAACTGCCAAAGCAATGTGGGATAAACTTATTAGCAGTTATGAAGGAAATGAGAAAGTAAAAGATGCCAAACTTCAAACATATGGATTGAAATTTGAACAAATAAATATGAATGAAGATGAAACAATTAGCAAGTATTTTTTAAGAGTTGAGGAACTTGTAAATGCCATGAAGGGTCTTGGTGAGAAGATTGAAGAACCTTTTTTAGTTCAGAAGATTTTAAGATCTATGCTTGATAAATTTAATTCAAAAGTCAATGCAATAGAAGAACTAAGTGATCTTAAAACTCTGTCCATTGATAAACTCCTAGGAACTCTAACTACATATGAAATGAGAATTGACAAAGATAAATCCAGTACTAGAGAAGCATTTTTTAAAGAAGACAAGAATATTGATTCAGAATTAGATGATATTGAGGCAAAATTTGTGAGAAGGTTAAAGAAAGGATCAGGAAAATATCATGGGAATTTTCCCTTCAAATTCTTTAACTGTGGTAAGATAGGTCATTTTGCATCTTAGTGTCCCCATAAGAAAAAGGACCAGAACTCTGATGATGAAAAGAAGTACAAAAACAAGAAATATAATAAGAAGAAAAGTTTGGTTGCAAATAATGACAATTCCTCAAAAGACACGGATAGTGACTCTTCATGTGAAGATAAGGCAAATGACTTCATGTTTATGGACAAAGAGGATTATGATAATAAAATCATAGGCAGTGATGATCATGATGAAGAAACTGTGGTTGATATGGAAGGAGAATTGATCAGTGTACTGGAAGAAATTGTCAGACTCAGAATTAAGAACAGAAAGAAAAAACAATTGCTAATACAGTTCGAGAAAGACAATAAACAGCCTGATGAAGACTTTGCCCTACTGAAAGTGAAATTAGAAGAGGCAAAGAAAATAGAAGACATACTAAAACAATAGTTGTCAGAGAAGAAAGTCAGTTGTGAATCCTTAGAAGAAGAGATAGTAAAAACCAGAAAAGAAATGGATAAGTTTAAGGGATTGTATCACCAAAATATGCCAAGTATTAAAGCCTCGGAAGGATTAACCTTCATTCTAAATCAGCAAAGAAATCCAAAGTTGAAAGCTGGATTGGGATATGAAGAAGGATCAAGTAGTGATCATTCAAGTAATATAGAACCCATCAAGTTTGTCAAATCCTCAAACATTGACAACAGTCACTCTGCAGAAACAAAGAAAGAAAATCAGCCACCATGTAGGAATGAAAGAAAAGGTACTAGAACCAAATTTGTAGATCAAAAAGATTATCGGCATGAAAGAAATTGACCTCCTCAAAGAAGATAGATTTTTTCAAGGTACAAAGGTTTTTACTATGGTTATTATTTTATTCTTCTCTAATTTTGGTCACAAAGCTATAAACTATTCTTTAATATTTAGATATGAACAATCAAGATATTTAATGAATAACTATCCTCCACAACAAAGATTGAGACAACCAAGCAACAAACAATCACAAACTATAAATCATGTGATGACTGGGAGAAGGACACAAGTGAAACACAACAACAATTATGAGCATAACAACCATTATGATCTATTATTCAGTGAATTAGAATGTTACAACTATCATAATTATGGACATAAAGTTGCAGACTGTCTCTTAAGGAATTATGATCCAGACTTGACCCCCACTGCTAAAAATGCCAAGGTTTGGAAGAAGAAAGCAGATGACAAGTGTGGACTAGTATTATCAGCCCAAAAACAAAAGAATCCCTGGTATATTGACAGTGAATGTTCCAAACATATGACCGGAGACAAAAGTAAGTTTCTAACTTTAAGTGAAGACAAATCAGAGAATGTAACTTTTGGAAATGATGCACCAGGAAAAATAAAAGGTAAAGGAATGGTAAGCCTGAGTAATGGAAAAGGAAAAGCTCAATATGTGTTGTTTGTAGATTGTCTGAAACATAATATACTAAGTGTCAATCAAGTTTGTGAAAAAGGATGTGAAGTTGTTTTTACTTCTAAAGACTATAAATTAAAGGATTTGAGTTCAGGACAACTGATTGCAAAAGGGATAAGAAAAAAAAATAATGTCTATGTGTTAAAAGAAGAAAAAGAAGAATGTCACTTAAGAAAGTATGATGAAAGTTGGTTGTGGCATAGGAGACTTGGAAACCTAAATTTGATCATATAATCAAGCTCAGAAACAATGGGGCAGTAAAGGATCTTCCAAAGATATCAAAGCCATATGATTCTGTTTGTAAAACCTGCCAGATAGGAAAGCTTACTCACACTCAGTTCAAATCTAGAAACTTTCCCTCAATAGAAAAACCTCTATAGTTAGTACATATGGATTTATGTGGACCATCAAGAAAAGAAGGTACAGGAAAATAAAATTATTTTATGTTGATTATTGATGATTATTCTAGACTAACATGGGTTTCCTTTTTAAAGGAAAAATCTGAAGCATTTGAAAAATTTAAAGTGTTTAAGGCTCTGACTGAGAATCAAATAGGAAAAAGATTAAAGGCAGTAAGTTCTGATAGAGGAGGAGAGTTTAGTTCATGGAAATTCAAAGAGTATTGTGATAAACATGGGATCAAAAGAGAGTACACAATTCCAAGGACTCCATAGCAAAATGGAGTTGTTGAGAGGCAGAATAGATCAGTACAGCAAATGGCAAGATCAATGATGAATGAAAGAAACATACCTCAAACTTATTGGGTGGAAGAAATTCATATAGTTGTTCATATCCTTAACAAATCTCATCTCAAGCCACATAGTGACAAGACCCCTTATGAACTATGGTTTGGAAGACCTGCTTCAATCAAGCATTTTAAAGTTTTTCGGAGTAAATGTTATATCAAGAATAATGATGAAAATATTGGCAAATATGATGACCGGGTTGATGAAGGTATTTTTTTCGGTTATGCTACAAATAGTAAAGGGTACAGATGCTACAATAAGAGACTACATAAACTGGTTGATTGTATAGACATAAAAGTTGATAAAGAAATCCTAGTCAGAAATGTAAGCAGTGTTGAACCAAGAACAAAAGATATAGTTGAAAATGAAGATGAACAGGTCCAAGGATCAGAAAAGGAAGAATCTGAATCATATGAAGATACGAATACTTAGACTGACACAAATCAGCAGAAAGAAGCAAAATCACCTCTCAGAATTATTAGAACGAATCATCCTGGAAATCAGATAATTGGAGATGTAAATAAAGGAGTTCAGACAAGAAGGAAATTGATTAAAGACTCAGAACAATATCATGTTTCCTTTTTATCTATGACTGAACCTAAAATTTTTGAGGAAGATAGCAAGGATGATAATTGGATCAGAGAAATGAATGAAGAGCTTGATCAGATTGAGAAGAGCAATACTTGGGAGCTTGTCCCTAGACCTGAAGATAAAAATGTAATAGGCTCCAAATGGGTGTTCAAGAATAAAATGAATGAAAAAGGACAAGTTGTTAGAAATAAAGCCAGATTGGTCTATAAAGGGTATGCAGAAGTTGAAGGTTAGGACTTTGATGAAACTTTTACACCAGTGGCAAGATTGGAAGCTATCAGAATGTTTCTTGCTTATTCATGTCACAAGAACTTTAAAGTTTATTAGATGGATGTTAAGTCGACATTTCTTAATGGAGATATAGAGGAAGAAGTATATATGGAGCAACCTGAAGGATTCTCATTGATAGATAATCCTAATATTGTTTGCAAGCTGAAGAAGGCCTTATATGGACTGAAACAAGCACCACGAGCTTGGTATTATAGACTGGACAAATTTCTACAAGATAAAGGATTCAAGAAAGGTACTGTTGACAACAACCTTTACATTAAGTCTGAAGGTGATAATTTATTAGTTGTTTTTTTTTATGTAGATGATATTATTTTTGGGTGAACTAATGAATCATCTTTCCAGTGGTTTTCTAACGCTATGAAAACCGAATTTGAGATGTCCATGATAGGAGAACCGTCATGTTTTTTTGTCTTACAAGTAAAACAGAGTTTTGTAGGAATTTTTATATCTCAAAAAAAATACTTGAAAGAGATGTTGAAAAAATTTCAGATGGAGGACTTCTCTCCTGTTAGTACACCCATGGTGGTTGGTTGCAAGCTTAGTAAAGATGACATTTCACTCGATGTTGATCAAAGGACATATCGATCAATGATAGGTAGTCTTTTGTACATCATTGATCTGGATTTATGTAGGAACACAATGAAATACGGAAATACACATAAACGCAGAGATGCAGCGGAAATAAGACTTCATTTCATTAATAACAAATGACTGAAATATGCTTACAGACAGAATGGAAATAAACTAGCTAGGGTGTTGGTAGCTTATCTCTGAGAAGAGATGTGGCTGCTACTCGCATCCATGAGAAGATGATTACAATGAGGCTCTAGAGGCCTTTTTACAATAGAAGAGAATGCCAAAAGTCATATACATCCAAAAACCTAACCCTAGGAGATGAAGTGCCAAAATTCATGTGGGCCCCGTTTGGGTAAGTTAGTACATCAACTTCCCGGGGTCGTAACTTTTGCATACGATCTCCGTTTTAGGCGTGTGATAGCTCGTTGGAAAGGTATCATCGAGGAGATTAATTTTTGGGGCTCAATCATGCCTTCGACTATCATTGAGAACCTCGATCTGAAAAAACCTTCATTTAGGCCCTCAAAATGGCCCCGGAAGTTAAAACCTGCTAAAAATAGTAAATTGCCAAAATTGCCAGAAAACTGATTTGAGCCAGTTGGAAAAGGTGGGTGGCCACTGATATCCACCTGGATCAATCCCCCCTCCTTAGGAAGCAATGGTCCCCATTGCGTTGAGTTCCTCCATGAGATGAGGAAACTTCTGTTGAACTTGGTCCTTGGTGAGCCATTTGCCTTGGTGAAGGAGTTGGCCTGCTTTGACAACTCGATATAGTGGTATCCTTTGTTTTTAGGTGTGCTTGATCTGTGTATCCATGATCTGATCAATTCTGGCTTGTTCCATGCAGTCTGGATTTAACTTTGTTGGTGTGAGTTGTTCTGCCATGTTGGATGTGTCTAGTAGAGGTGGAAAGTAGGGCCGAAGGCGGTCCACATTGAACACTGGGTGCAGACCAAAGAATGGTGGAATGCTGAGCTCAAAGGAATTTTCCCCTACAGCCTTGG
>ML784464.1:135692-158982 GCA_009831015.1 Picea engelmannii | reverse complement strand
AATATCATCTAATTTTGAATCAGTATTCTTGTCTGCTTTAAAAGATGCTTCTCTAGTACTGGATTTATCTTTGTTAATTCTCATTTCATATGCAGTTAGAGTTCCTAGAAGTTGATCAATGGACAGAGTTTTAAGATCATTTAGTTCTTCTATTGCAGAGACTTTTGGATTAAATTTATCAGGTAGAGATCTTAAAATATTCTGAACTAAGAGTGAGTCATCAAACTTCTCACCAAGACCCTTCATCACATTTACAAGTTCTTCAACTCTTAGAAAGTACTTGCTAATTGTTTCATCTTCATTCATCTTTAGTTATTCAAATTTCAATCTGTATGTTTGAAGTTTGGCATCTTTTACTTTCTCATTTCCTTCATAACTGCTAATAAGTTTATCCCACATTGCTTTGGCAGTATCAAGATGCATCACCTTTACAAACTCAGCTTCAACAAGTCCATTCAAGATAGCATTCATCCCCTTATCATTAAAACTAAATTCTAACTTATCATCCTTGGAGGCTAGCACAACAGGCTTTTTATAACTAGTATCTACTACATCTCAAACATCAGCACCCAAGGCCATTAAGTATGTTCTCATTCTAATCTTCCAGAAGGCAAAAATTGTTCCATCAAACAGAGGGGGCTTAGAGGCTGAAGTCCCTTCATGAATTGTCATGTTTAATCTTACAGATCTACCTTTGAATAAAAGGAACCCGCTCTGATACCAATTGTTGAAATTACTAAGACAACTGAGAGGGAGGGGGTGAATCAGTTGTAATTGAGCTTAAACAATTTTAAGTCTATTAAAACATTATTAATCTTTCTTCAAGTGATCATCAACAATATAAAGCATATGGAAAGTAAAAGTAAAAAGAATCAGTCACATATAAGGTATACACAGAGACAGATTTTTCACGAGGAAACCCATAAAGGCAGAAAACCTCTTCTTCTTCAAAATGATAGGCAGTCTTTTAAGTTCTGTACATCATCTATAATTGAGCACCAACTCAATGTGAGGTTGCTACCTCTGTTTTAAAAGCTGCAACTTGATTGAGAGCACCAACTCTCTGGTTTCTCTAGCACCCACTAGAAGGAAGCACCAACTCCCTTAATGTTCCAGCACCAACTGGATGGAAGCACCAACTTCCATTTACACAGGCTTCAACCTGTATAACAGAGAACACTTGTTCTCCCTTGCACCACCCTGCCACCCTGGTTTCTCTGGCTGCAACCAAATGGAATCTACAACTTCCTGTCTTCAAGCTCTCACTTGAACCTCTGAGGACAACAGTCCTCCCGAGCACCTCCCAACCTCCCTAAAATATGAATGAATAAATAAACATTCAACTACGCAGATAAATCAATTCTTACCTCTCTTTCTTTGTTCTATAAATCCAGTCTTCTTCAAACTGTTCTACAATTCTTCTCTTCCTCTGTCTGTTCAGCAGGTCTACTCTGCATCAACTTGTTCTGTCATTCTTCTCTACTTCAAGTCTTCTTCATCATCTATTACTCTTCCCTAAGTTTCATCTCACACTATGCATGTACTAAATCTTACACTGCACATTCTATGATTTTCCCTTTCTTACAGTTTCATTCATTTTTCATACAGAACCACTAAACCCACACAGTCTGTCTCATCTTATTTTATACACACCTCCACGATGGTTTCACTTTGCATTCCCTTAGGAAAAAGAAAGACAATTGTCCAAGCAATTGAAACGCCAACTAATCGACAATCATGAGTCTATTTCGCTAACAGATTCGAAACTGAGGAGTTAATTGTGAGAGAGAACAATAACCCTCCGATCAACACTTGATCTGATGGTTCAGATCATTTCACGATTTTGCATATCGCGATTTCGACACTCTTTACGTTCAGCATTTTTGTCACTTCAAATTCCCGATCCATGAAACTCCGTAATGGAGTCGTATCAACGGTCCATATCACATCTTGATCTGATGGTTGCAATTACATCGCGATTTCTCATATCCCGATATTAGGATTCTTGATGTTAATATTCTTTGACATCTCCAACACTCGCACTCGATTCCCGAAACACCAAAATGGACTTGGATCAATGGTCCAGATTCAATATTGATTCAATGGCTGCGATTAAATCGCGATTTCACATATCGCGATTTCGAAATTCTTGTTGCATTGTTCCTTTTCCCTCTCCATGTTGTGATTCGCGAAACTCTGATATGGAGTTGGATCAATGGTCTAGATATGATCTTGATTCAACGGCTACGATTGAATCAAAATTTCGCATATCGTGATTTCGGCATTCTTGTTGCATTGTTTTCTTGTCTCTCCATGTCGCAATTCGTGAAACTATGATATGGAGTTGGATCAATGGCCCAAATCTGATCTTGATTCAATGGCTGCAATTAAGTCATGATTTTGCATATCGTGAAATCAAGATTCTCGTGGATGATATTACTTGACATCCCCAACTCTCGATCCCCGAAACTCTGACATGGAATGGAATCAACAGTCCAGATTCAACCTTAATCTAACGGCTGAGATTAAATTGCGATTTCGCATATTGCAATTTTGAGAGGTTAGGGAACATCGTTCCTTTGACTCTCCATTCAGCGAAATGACAATCTATCCCCACGTGTCCTACCCGTAAATGGACGGTCCTCGATCTTTTGGAATTTTGTACGCCCACTTCTCCTTGTACTTTAAAGAGCGTGCAGGTTTTCCTTGATCCAATGATGGTCAGGTCCTGCGCTTGGATCTAACGTCTAAGATCTGTCCTCCTCTTCAGTGCGCTCTTCTTGTTTACATTCATATCTGATGACCCTTGTTCTATCGGGAATTTGAAGGGGATCCAACGAATAGAAATGTTTCTCAAACCTTATGGGCCTAGCTCTTCAGCATGCTCTTATTCAGATCTGACGGCCATCAGGAATTTAGGAAGAGATCCAACGAACACGATTGTTTCTCTTCCATGATTATCACTGCATCGCTGATCATCGCTATTGTACTCAAGCCATCATCACTACTGTACTTGCCATCAATGACAAGTATACACTGCCTGTAAAACATGCCAACAATCCTCTGTACATTCTTCCTATACTCATGCCATATTTACTTATGCCCATCTGTTACATTCTTCCTGTACTTATGTCATTCGTTGTCTATTAAATATTTGCTAACATGATGCATAGATGAAGATGGATCAATGAGTTGACATTGATACATGATGATGCATAATTTGTTTGATGAAAAGATGACTCATTATTGTATTATCATGATTGATAAGGTGTACAAATGGATGAACTCCAAAGTGATCCCCTTATGGTGAAAACCCTCATGGGAAGACGCTTTGCAGATTGAGTTATCCTATAAGAATAGTTGGAGGACCCATTCTTGTATGTAGAATAATGAGATGATATCAATGAATTTTTTGGTGAAACTATCCTAGATGGATAGTGCTTGTCATGCCATTTCTGGTGGTATGTGGAATGTCACATAACTCCTCACAGTTTGAGAGTTATGGCCTTATGAAGTTTGAGGACCCCCATATGAAGGCTTGAAGCCCCCAAGGTCAAAGAAGTCAAAGTGCTTGAAAAGAAGAAATCATTATTTAAATGATAAAGTAAAGTGACAAAATCAAGCTGGATTATTTAAGTAATAAAAAGAAGTGACAAAATCAAGAAGAAATATTTAAATGATAAAATATTGGAGAAATTTCTATTTATGGAAAGTGGTTAACCCTAAAATAAGGAAATTAGGTTGAGTGACCTAAAAATGGGTTAAGTGACCTAGAGGATGAAATTATAAATAAGAAGCTAGGATCTCTTGTGAAATGTACATTTTGGTAAGAATCCTTTTTGTGGATCAACGAAGAGCTTCTTGTGAACATCTTTTGGAGTATTGATAGAGAGCTTCTTGTGAGAGCGTCTTATTGCTATGGATATCTTGAGCATGATTGAAAATCTATTCTAAGGAAGAGAGCGAGAGGAGGATCTCATGGATGCATCAAAGTTTGGGCAATGTCAGAGATCTTGACGGAAAAATTCCCGGAGCTTTAGAAGCCCTAGTTTATGAGGTATACGCATCCTGTAATGGGCCAGAGCACGTGTACACGCACGTTGTATGAGGACAGGGTGCATATGGTGGATAGAATGATGAAGACTTGTGTTTGAGCTGGTTCCAAGCTCTTGGATGATGAGGCAGGTTCTAGATCTGCATTCTATGGCCTCCGATCTATCACTGAGACACTTGTATGGTTACATTATTCTCTTGATGGATACTATTATTTGATGTGTTGTGAATGATTAGGGAATTCTTGGTATGGATTCTATGATGTGGTTCAATTTGGTTGATTTGGTTGATGGAGTGATTAGTACTCTTGTGGTTCAGTGGTGACATGATTACTATGGTATACTAATTGTTTATACATGTTTGAGATAACATTCACATTGATTTATTATGGAGCATGAGCAAGCTATTGGACAGCTTGGAGATGTTGTGACTGGTTGGTGGGTCAGTTTGGATAGTGGAAGACATAAGAGAAAGTGATTGCAGGTTGTAGAGGATCCGATCATGTGAAGAAAATAAAAACCCTAGTTTCTTAGAAGCATACGCATGTTTCATTATACACTGGCCACGTGCAAACGTGGGTTGTAGTGAGCCAGGGCACGTACACATGTGGGCTACACTATTGACAGGTCGTGTATGTATTGATAGATTGATATCTGTTGAGGATTGTTGCGTCATCTCAGTTGGTGCTGAGGGTGTAAGATGATTCTTGCATTATAGAGCTCGTGCTCTTGTAGAGTTGTACTATATTCAGTTGTTGTTGATAAACCCCGAATTGTTGTCCATAATAAAAAGAAAAATTGTACATATATCTTGTTTTCTTTGTGATCCTTGTAGTGATGACTTGATGATGATGTATTGCTGATATATGTTGCTAATATATGTTCTTATCTAACTGGTTATAAATGGAAACAATGGGTAATGACTAAATGTTGAATGTTAACTAAGAAGTTTGTGTGTAAGAGGGAAGTTTTGGGAAAAAGAGCCCCACACTCATTCACCCCCCCCCCTCTAAGTGTGGTAGGTGTTTCCAACAATAATTAAGATGCCAGAAGGGATGAAAAGGAAATTCATATTTTATGATCTCCCTTACTAGAAGAATCTATTAATATATCACCTATTAGATCCTCTGCACATCTTCAAAAATGTCACAGATTCAATATTTCGACATATATCAGGAAAAGAGAAGGACACCTTGTCTTTGAGGAGACATATTGCTCTTTCGTGTACCAAATTAGATAGAAACAAATTGTGGCTAAAAAGGGAAAATGAATCATATGCAGAAGCTCCATGGATTTTGAAAAAGAAAGAGCTAGACCAACTAAAAAATTCCATACGTTCAATAAGGACACCTACTGGCTATGGGTCATCATTGGTTAAATATTTTACAATTGATGGACATATCAGAGTATTTAAAACACATGATTTTCATAATTGTATGAAGGTATTATATATCATCATTTATATATTATGATATTATATTATGTGACAAAAATAACTAATGACCTTTCATAAATGTGTTTGACATCATATCATGCCATTGGAAATTAGGGGGGATTCATGTCTTACCATTGACTTGAGGAATGCCATAAGTGAATTGTAAACATTTGCAAGGTATGTGGTATGGAATGTTCATGTGTGAAAGACATATAGATATTGTATTTCATTTTAATTGTTTTCTAAAGGTTCATACTAATTTACTATTCTTATATTAGGTGGGTGACATCCAAGGAGATCCACGAATGTGAAGTGCCAAAATGGAAGAAGAAAATTGCAGAAATTGTATGTGTATTTGAGAAGGATCTCCCTACAAGTTTCATGGATCTACAAGTCCATTTACTTATACACCTAGTCAATGACATTGAATTGGAGGGTGTCGTATCAACTAGGTGGATGTTTTTCTTTGCGAGATATATGAAAACTATAAAAAGATATGTCTGGAAAAAGGATGAAGGGTATGTATTGAATGAAGCATTTTTCTTCCTATGTGAATTCCTTGGTAAGGATTTCAAAGACGGGCGACACTTCTGGGATGAAGAACGAGCATAAGATAGTATTGATGGAGAAAAACCAAAATATAATGGTGTTCAAGTAGAAATTAGTAAGTAAACTCATTTTCATTGTGGTTGTTTTTATTGCAATCATTAATTTAATTTGTAATTTATTTGTCAAATTAACAAAATGGCCTTTGAAGTTTGAAATAAACTTGTTGACAAGTAATAGGTGTAGAGGAAATTGCTATACTCGACAAGTTAATTATGTACCACATAGAATTTATGAACAAATGGATTGATTTGTATGATAAAAAAAGAGAAGAAGTGCTAGAAGAAAGGAAACAATTTAGGAGATCAAACCCAAGGAATACCTCATTTCCTACTGATCTACAAGGGGAATGGGGCAAAGATTGCACACTAGAATGGGTTACTGAACAAATTCAAAATAAAATAGAAGATGCGAGTGTAGATTCAAACATAACAAAAGATAAAATAAACATGTCTAGAGGATGTGAAAGAAAGGTATAGTTGGAATTTTACAAAATGTTGTTTCCTTACAATTTTGATACTATTAACTATTCTAATATTCATCATTTTATTTGTTTTAACCAAAATAATTGGTCTTTCACAGGCGAGGAAATATCCATTAATGTGGAAATGTGGTCAACATTATCGTGTAGAACATGTATATGTAAAGAGACGATCCTTAGATTATGGCATCATTGTTGAATTCAAGCAATCCAGTCGATCAAGCTCAAAAGATAAGAATATTATTGAAGGAAATCTACAATATGTTGGGAAAATACAAGAAATTCTTGAGTTGGATTATCGCTCTTTTAAATGTTGTATTTTTAAGTGTAGATGGTATGAAGCATTTGAGAGGACAGGAAGACATGATACCCATAGTGGATTGTTTTCTATAGATTCCTCAAGGTTCCTAGCAGAGGATAAGGAGGCTTATGTTCTTCCAATTCATTGTGAGCAGGTATTTCTTTAACTCAAACTAGAATAAGAGATACTGATCAATAATGTATTAATAAATTGTTTCTTGTGAATATATACATGTGTTTATGAATCAATATTTTTTTTATAAAATACATCTAATATATGTATGTACTCGTTCATTTGCAGGTATTTTTCTATGAAGATATTCTGGACTCGAAATGGTTGTTTGTCATACATTATGATCCAAGATTAAGGCATGTATTTGATGATGCATTAGTGGATACTAAGAAAAACAATGATGGTGAAGAAAATGAGAGAGATGTAATAAAGAACATCAAATAAATTAACATCCATGATGATGTTGAATATGGTTATGTTCAGGCACAAGAAGACAACAATCCGGAGTTAGATGATGTTATGGAAGACTACAATATGGATGGTATACAAAATGATGATCCAAATACATCTGGTAACAATATGGATGATCTACAGTCAAATTTCAATGACGATGAATATGATACAGGTCAAGATGAGTATTATGATAACATTAACTACTTGAATGATCATACAAACATTGGCAATGATACACTAGATGACATTGTTGTAGGAAATGATGTTAATTACCAAGACTTCTAGATTTCATAATTATTTGTAATCCATGTTTAAAAAATGATGATTCTTATGGCCTAGTCTTTGAAATGGTTCAATATTATTTTTCTGAATACAAATCACACTAGTACATTTGGGTCAAATTCCAATGGCACCTTCGACGCAATTTCCACTTTATATTTTTGGGCGAACGAAAAACAACGGACCCCCTCAAACATCGTTTCACATGACGTTTATTTTATGATGACATATATATCATCTTTATTGTGACATTTCATGTGGAAACGTCCCATCTTCGATTTGACTGTCCAAACCCCATATAGTTGTCGTAAGACCGACATCTTGGAGGTGGAAAAAGTGACATCTTGGAGGTGGAAAGACTGATGTATTGGAGGTGGCAAGAGAATTGTCTTGGAGGTGGAAAGAGAGATGTCTTAGAGGTGGAAAGAGCGACGTCTGGGAGGTGGCAAGAGCGATGTCTTGGAGGTGGAAAGAGAGACATATTGGAGGTGGAAAGAGAGATGTCTTTGAGGTGGAGAGAGTGACATCTTGTAGGTGGAAAGAGTGATGTTAAGAGGTATTAGCTCCAACCTGGTTGCTATGGGAGAGACACTCTTGGAGGTGGAAAGAACAATGTATTGGAGGTGGAAAGAGTGATGTCTTGGAGGTGGAAAGAGAGACGTCTTGGAGGTGGCAAGAGAGACGTCTTGTACTTGGAAAGAGAGAAATGAAGAGGTACCATCTCCTGCTTGGTTACTATGGGAGTAAAACTCCAAGATGTCACAATAGAGACTGTGTTGTAGGTATTTTAAAAAAATACAATATCAATACTGAGAGGGATGGGTACATTAACCTTTTCTAAGATACTAGCCATATCAATATTTAAATCTATATCATTGGTCTTAAGAAAGGCTGTTTGAGGAGAAGGACTAACTTCCAATGGTAAATGGGGTCTTGTCGACTGAGGTTTAGGATCACTAGGATATGTCTCGGGTGTGTTATCATAGGAACTTGCAATTGTTCAGATAAATTTAGAAAGCTCAATTGAAATCATGCGTAACTTAGAGGGAAGGCCCCTGTCACCTCACCAACCCTCTTTTACTTCAAGCCTTCTTTCCTCCGACTGAAGGGGGTTTCCCTAAATTAATATTGTGAGGACATAGGGAAAGGAATCTCAATGTGGATAGTGAAGTTCGAGAAAAATGTGTTTGGGTAGCTTTAGACTATTGAATAAATTACTTGGAGGTCTCAAGATCAATGTATTTTCATTAGGCATATGGAGTTAATGTAGTGCTTCAATGGAGACTGAGGGAAAAATAAGACTTGAAATTCTATCATAGGATTATCGCCTCATAAGCCTAGGTCAACCTCCTATGAGAGAAAACCCAAGAATTTATCCCCTCATAAACACTAGGTGTCATTCTATCCCTTCAAGAGCTACTAGCACAAGATCAATAAAACTATGTTTTAAACACTAGGCGGATAGCCACTTCTAACCACTAGAACTAAACCCTATCCAATAAAATCCTTAAGGGGATAGCCACTCCTAACCATTAAGGAAAACCTTGAATGCTTCAATGAGTTAAGATGGATAAAACAAGGGAAGGGGATGATAACTCTCAATCCTTCCTTAAGGTTTCGAGATTTTTCAAGGAGACAAAGTTAACATGCAACTATTACTCTAATAGAGAATTCATCAAGATATCCCAAGAAACATCACATGAAACATAATGAAAGCACTTAAGATGAGGCACATAGCATTAAGAAAACCCATTTTCACAAAACATCCACCAAAAATAAAGAGAAAACATCCACTAGATCAATCTCCAAAAATGGCGCCTAAGTATAACACAAGATGCTTCAACAAAATTTTCTCAAATGAGGAGAAAAGAGGGGCTTTGGTGCAACATCTAGCCTCCAAAGGCCCTTCAATGATCTCTTTTCTACTCAAAATCAGTTATACAATCTTCAACTGATCTTCAAGTGGGCTAGGGTTTCCTTCACCAAGCATGTAAGAAAGACCCAACATCTTCCTTCACATGTGGGAATGTGGGCTTCAAAATGAGATAATGTTGTATTACAATCAAGAGCCCACAAAACTGTCCAAGTAATTACCTTCTTTACCAGTTAAGCAAACAAAGAACCATTATCCATTTACACATGGGCGTAAGAGATTCAACACAAGCACATAACCTTCCTCAAGGGGCTGGCCCTAAATTTTTCTTCCAATTCAAAATTAGAACTTCAATTTGAACCAAACTTAGGTAATCATTAAAAGTCAGCCCAACATTGAAATTTTATGCTTCTTTCCTCTTCTTTAGGTCAACCCTCTAAGAATCTAAAGGGTCATTGTCACATGCATATATATATATATGACAACCCTGATCATTTTCCTTTGAAAGTATCTTCAAACAAATCTCTGATTTATGGGATAAAATCTCTCTGTGAGACTTTGATTCTATGAGAAGTCAGTTACTATTTTCTCAAGTCTTTGGGCCAAAAGTGTCATAAAATTTTGAGCAGGTTCAGCATTATGCAAAGTTTTAGGCTTGTTAAAGCTTTGAAAATCTAGAAGATTCTCTTCAATCTTAGAAGCATCCTCTTGTGCTTATACAAGGATCTTTGGGGACTTGTCCCTTAACATAAATCCAAATTTCCCCTCAAAGGCTTTTGTGTATTGAAGAAGGACAATGACACCATCCTTTAAGATAATGTCCTCAGGAATATGATTGAGTAAATTTTCAAATCTTGTGTAGAACTCCTCATAGATCATGAATAAATGAAAATAAGTGACAAAACCATGCTAAATCAACCAAGAAACCCTATACCACTCCATCACAAGCTCAATAAGTATGCTTGAAATCCATGTAGAAAAAAGGTGAGAACTCCACATGAAACCCTAGTCCATGTGTAAGTTGTTAGAATAGATGTATGTAATAGAACAATTCTTAATTGAACATGTGTTCAAAGACACTGAATATGGACAATTATTGAATACTACTATGGAAGTTGAAGATGATAAAGCCAGAAGGACTTGGAAGAAATATGGAAGACAGTCTAAAGAAAAATGAAATTGCATATTGCAAAAGAGGCATGAAGATAGCCTTATTTCAGGATCAAACAAGGGTATATATACAGTGCAAACACTTGAGGTAATGGGATTATCTCTTCAAATTTTATTCAGTGATTATGAACCCATATTGATATTTAATGGGCAGGAAATTGTCTTGAAAGGACATAAAGGAGAACTAATGGAAAGGAATCTTAGTAAAGGTTTCATTATGGAAGATGGTAGAATAGAGATTCATAAGGAGAATTCAGTCCAAGGAGGTACATATAGTCCAGTAGCACTTAGGACTTCAAAAAAAGGAAGTCTATATGGCACCTTACTCCATGAAACTAGCTTCAACTCTAGTGAAACAAGGTCTCCTTTTCTAGTGAAAAAAGGTCTCCTTTCTCGGTGTCGGTCGATACAAGAGTTGGGCTTTACGATGTTGTTGCCATTGAGACTAGTTATAATATTTGTATATCTAAGTTTTCACTACTTTGTTCTCAGGGATCAGCCCCATTATGAACTATTCTTCCCTAATAACTACTAAAATCTGAAGAACTGGGATGTATACAATACTTACCCACTCTATCACCTTCTAATTACCATTATATATATATATATATATATATACATATATGTATGAGAGCTTCGCGGGGAGTACTCAATTTCACGATGACAGATGATCCAACCATAGGGGTTTTACTACACAAGGCTCCTGCAGAGGGTGGGTACCCCAGCGAATATAAGATGCCCAACTCCGCACAACATAGGTATTAGCACGCTTTCGGGAAGAACATGAAATAGTGAAATATCCGTCATGGGAGACATGACGATCATGAGAAATTCATGAATTGGAAATGCTATAACATACTCTTTCCCATAACTTTTCATACTGGACCAACCTACTAAAATGAGAATAGGGATTAAAAATGTGGTCAATACCACAGATAATGGGGGGATATATGGCAGGTGTGAACTCTAACTATATGATTCCCTTAATCGATCAAACAATATAGTTAGAGAAACAATTGGGCTGAAGAATCAAGAGGTGTGTGTGTTTCCCTAACCATGAGGAAGAGTAGAAAGCTTACTATCTCTGGCCCCGTTTCAACCTTCAATCAAGTAGTTCCCTATCATTCATTGACAGACCAAACTATGTAAGACAAGATGTGCAACGGAGGGGGATCAAAAGGGAACTCCTTCCTTTGGGGGTGGGGGTGGCCATCTCTGATTTAATATCAACATCCTATTCATTTGAAGAAGATGTTTCAAGTATTATCATGTGGCATGACATCTCTCTCCAATCGGGCCTACCTATTGAATGGATCCGACTCCATAGAATAAGAGTAGGTGGATAGAAGGTGGAGAAGACGCATGCATGATGGTTTACCATTCAAGTGAGTTTGCGTCGGGGTTGGATAAAGGAGGAGAGGAGTGTTTCGCCTATCTTCATCCAGTTGTATGTTATCACGCCTGCCAGTTTGTGAGCTATAGATCGTCGAGTGACTAGCGTTTTCTTTGTTCGAGCTGTCTCTGAGCAATATCGATTTCTAGTTAGAGGTTACTGGTGCTCCCAATTGTGATGCAGGAGCATCGCCAGCAGCAAGCAAGCATGGAGGTGGAAGACAGCTGGGAAAAGTGCCAACACATTTTCCACGTTTTGTAATGTTTTGAAAGACTAGGAAGCGGGTATAAATATAGTAGTTGGGGAAGTATACTTACATTTATGTCAAGATATTGTAAACAGACAATGAGTGGTTCGCTCTCATCTGTAGGTGTAGAGGCATTTATGCGTAGTTAATGAAAGTAGGTAGATTTAAATTCGAGATTAGAAAGTTTAGGAAGTAGGAGGGAAAATGACTATAGACACCCTCATCTTTGTATCATTGTATTATCAATTGTATCATTAGCATAGAGGAGAAGAAGAGGGTTGTAGAGAACAACCCATGTACAAAATTTCTAAATTAATATATGAATCTTTGATTCAGATTCATGGTGTTATGATACTTTCTGTCTATACATGCTAATTGATCTTCTTATGGTTGTTTTATTCTCTCTTTCATGCAGTCATTGTTATGCTATGTATGTATGATTTCATGTTGAATGTTTGAAGTCTGAGAGAGAGAGAGAGAGAATGAGTTTCAATTGTTTCTCTTCCTGAATGAATTTCCTGCAAGGAGTGTAGTGAAAGTGTCTGCAAGGAGTGCGTTGACAAGGGTTCATAGGTTTATATCTGAAATCTCAGGAGGGATACTGTTGTTCTCATTATAGTAGAAGTGCAAGTGAAGCACAAAATCCATGCAAGGTGTGCGCAGGCTAGTTGAAAGCTTAGAACTTATCAACCAAGGGTGAATTGAAGGACTACTTTTGTAGGGAGTGCACAGAGTCGAGAGAAATCAAATACTTAGAAGTATTTAAGGGGTTACCACAAGGAGTGCATGCATGAGTCTTTTTGGGAGACTCAAGTTTGTAAAGAAAGCTCATAAGGGCTAGCTTCTCTAAATACTTCAAAGGTAGACAAGGGTCGAAGTCATCTAGCAGAAGTAAGGTTCAGGAGGGAGAACGTTGAGTTGTTTCATTGAAGCCATTGGGAAAGAAATTGAACGGACTAAATTCTCCGTGGAGAAGTACTGAAGATCCGAGAGTCATTAGATATTCCAGAGAAGCAAGCAGAGTTACGGCATGTGGTTTTATAAAACATAAGCTCAGGAGAAATAGGGTGTTAGATCCAAGGCAACGAGAGCCATCGAATCTCTCATGAACTTTCATTTTCGGAGTTTGAAGGTTTGAGAGGAAGAAGAATTCATGTTAGAGATAGAGGAAAACGAAGCAAACAAGTGATGTACTCATCAACAAGCAAGTCAAACCTTCGTTGACTATTTTCAAGGTTTCATAGGTTGAAAAGATGGGAGCCTTGCATCAGAGTTTGCAAAGTCGCGAAGTGCGAAGTCCCGAAGCGGTGAAAAGTTCTGTTGTGGGGCCATTATTTGTTGAACATATCAGAGTTTGGCATTTTGGCATTTTTGAGGACAAGAGGTAGGGGTCTTTGTTCCAAGATTCTCGAAATCATGAGACAAGATATAGCTGTGGAAAAAAGACGCGACAAATATTTCGGCGTATCAACATTTCGGGTTTCGGCAGTTGAAGGGTCGAGAAACTCGGCAACCGGAGTCACGAAATTGCGAGGTCCAATGTTCCAAATTTTCTAAAGGCATGACCACATAGTGGGTCGGGGGTTTTGAGTTGGTGCCTAGTGCTTGTTCACGCGGGCTCAATTCATAAGGATCTGTGGAAAACACCATTTCATGTGTGTGGGATTCCCTGAGGAGGAATCGAAGAGTCAATTAGACTCAAAGGGAGGATTTAGAGCGATCCTGTGTGGACCTCGACCTGTCAGTTGGGGGTCTACATCAACGTGGTATCAAATCTTTCACTCTGTTTGTATATTTCAAGTAGAGAAAGTGAGGATAAATGTTACAGCCATGCCACTGAGAAGAAGAGATAGACCAATGCCTAATCTAGCAGTGGAAATGGAAATGCACGAACTACGTGCCAGGCTTGATGCCATGGAGACAACACAGAGGCACACAGTTGACGTTGGGGATATCAGCGAGGCTAAAAGTGAAAATGAAGCTAGACACGGAGAAGAAATCACAGTTGAAGATGCTGCAAATGAATGCGTATTTAGGGCTATTGCAAGGATAGGTGCTAGAGCAAAGATGGAGATTCCCATGTATGAGGGAAACCTGGATGTTGAAGAGCTTCTAGACTGGATTAGAGATTTGGATATGTATTTTGACTATGAGGATGTTGAGGAAGACAAGAATGTCAAGCATGCTGTCACAAGACTTAAAGGGCATGCGACATTATGGTGGGATGAACTGCAGGCTAACAAACGCTGCAAAGGATGGAAGAAAATCAAGAGTTGGGATAGAATGGTCGCAAAGATGAAAGACAAATTCATACCCAAGGATTACCAAATTACTCTGTTTCGGAGAATGCATAATTTGTGATAGAAGATGATGTCAGTGAAAGAATACACTAAGAGTTCTACAAGATAAACATTAAAGAAGGTCACCGGGAAAGTGATGATGAAAAGGTTTCCAGGTACATGAATGGTCTGATATATGACATTCAATATGAGATGAGCATGATGATCCTTCGGAATGTGGAGGATGCTGATCAGATGGCTCTGAAAGATAAAGAGAATCTGAGCCGAAAGCAAGGTCAGAGAGGCCGAAGCAGAAGTCAAACCAGAGGCAAAACAATTGCCCAAGACAGAAATCAAAAACCTAAAGAAGAGGGGAAGAAACCTCAAACTCAACCTGAGAGAGGAGGGAGCTCACAGGGAAGGCAATATGCGGATGGAAATACTTTTCCTCGTACAAGAGGAAGAGGAAGAGGTAGGGACGGTGAAGTGAAATGCTTTGTCTGTGGGAAAAACAGATATAAATCTTATGAGTGTCCAGATAGGAACAAAGAAGGTGGTGAAACTCACATTGTTGAAGCACAAAGACAGAATGTTGAGGCAGAAGATGTTGAGGGCAGAAGATCTTTAATGATGAGGAAAGTTCTCTTAACGCCAGAGAAGGAGGCAGAGAACCCAACCCAAAGGAACATAATTTTTCGGACTGCTTGTAAGACCAAAGACAGGGTATGCAAAGTTATAGTGGACAGTGGTAGCACAGACAATATCATATATACAGAGATGGTAGAAAAGATGGAGCTGGAGACTATTGAACATCCAAGCGCATACAGAGTTTCATGGCTACAAAAAGGACATCAGGTAAATGTCACTAAACAATGTTTAGTTGAATTTAAAATAGGAGGATATAAGGATGAAATACTATGTAATGTTATTCCCATGGATGTTTGTCATCTATTGCTAGGTAGACCATGGCAATATGACAGGAATGTGATTCATGATGGGAGAAATAACACATACACCCTAGAGAAGAATGGGAGAACTCACATGTTGTTGCCGATTAAGGATAAAGAAACGAAACTAGAAGTGAGCAACACTGTACTTCTCATGAGTGGGAAGGAACTTCTTAAGGAGGTTAAAAATAAGGAAGATACACAATTCATTGTGGTTAGGAAGCCTAGAATTGTTTTATCCAGTACAAGAGTGGATGATTTACCAGAGGAAATCTTGAAGATGCTGGAAGAATTCGCTGATATAGTAGTGGACGAACTACCTTGTTCATTGCCACTAGTCAGAAGTATAAGTCATCAAATCGATCTTATACCTGTAGCTAGCTTACCAAATAAGGTAGCGTACAGATTGACACCGTGGGAGAATTAAGAAGTCTAGAGACAAGTCCAGGATTTAGTGGACAAAGGATTGGTTAGAGAAAGCTTGATTCCATGCATTGTTCCAACAGTGCTCAACCCAAATAAAGATGGAGGTTGGAGGATGTGTACAGACTCAAGAGAAATCAACAAGATTACCATCAGATATAGATTTCCTTTTCCAAGGATGGATGATTTGATGGATTGCTTGAGTGGAGAAAAATAGTTTTCAAAGATTGATTTGAAAAGCAGTTATCATCAAATCTGAATGAGAGAAGGTGATGAATGGAAGACAACATTCAAAATGAATGAAGGGATGTATGAATGGCTTGTTATGTCATTTGGCTTAACAAATGCACCTAGTACTTTCATGAGATTGATGAATTAAGTCTTGAAGGATTTCATAGGAAATTTTTTTATCGTATATCTTAACGATATACTGATTTTCAGCAAGATAGAAACAGAACACTTGAAGCATTTAGCTATAGTGATGAGGAGACTACATCAAGAGAAGTTGTTGATAAACATGAAGAAATCCTCATTTATGAGGATAGAAATCATTTATTTGGGTTTTGTTATCTCTGCAAATGAGCTAAAGATGGATCCGGATAAGGTAGAGGCGATTAAGAATTGGTTATTGCTGAGGAATGTATTTGAAGTTCGAAGCTTCCATGGATTGGCTAGTTTCTACAAAAAATTCATCCAAAATTTCAGTGGAATTAGCGTACCGATGATGGACACAGTGAAGAAAAGACACAAATATTTTCATTGGACAGAGGAAGCAGAAAAAAGTTTCAATCTGTTGAAGAAGAATATCACGGAACAACCAATTCTGGTGTTGCTAGATTTTAGCAAGACATTTCAGGTCAAGTGTGATGTGAGTGGGTTTGCAATTGGAATTGTCTTGAGCCAAGACGACAGACCGGTCGCATACTTCAGTGAAAAATTAAATGAAACAAAGATCAAGTACTCTACATATGACAAGGAATTTCACGCGGTCATACAAGCATTGAAGAAGTGGAGTCATTATTTGGTTCCTAAGGAGTTTGTTTTGTACAACGATAATCACGCTTTGCAATTCATGACTCAACAGGATAAATTGAACCAGAAGCATGCAAAATGGGTTGAATTCATGCAGAATTTCACTTTTGTAATTAAGCATATTTCTGGAACTACTAACAAAGTTGTTGATGCTTTGAGTAAGAAATGTTTGCTTATGCAGGGATTTAGAGTCAAAACTTTGGGTTTTCATAATCTCAAAGAAATGTACAAGGATGACCCAGATTTTAGTGAAGCATATGAGGCATCTGAGAATCCAATTCTCAGGGACAGAAGCCAATGGACCGAATGTATGATCCAAGATGGATTATTGTTCAGGGACAATCAATTATGTATTCCAAAATGCTCCATGAGGGAGAATCTGCTGAAAGAAAAACACAGTGGAGGATTAGCCGGACATTTTGGTCTTGAAAAAACGTTCTCGAAATTAAATGGCTCATATTTTTTGCCAGGGATGAGGAGAGATGTCAAAAGATTTGTGGAAAAGTCAACATGAGTTTGATGTGTGGGTCATTTACTTACATGTGAATCATTAGGTGTAGCTAAAGCACTAGGAGGATTCGAGATCACCGGAGTGGGGAATAACCAAGCTGGTAATTCGATGGTGAGGCCCAGAAGACTCAGTGTGGCAATGTACGGAGGACCAATGTTTCCAAAACAAGGAAAGGTAAAAGGTTCCTCGAGACAACGGGTTCCTCCATTGGTACTCCCAGGTGTTAATTCCATTAACACTAACTCGACCTAAGGTCCACTAAGTAAAACAAACAACACATGCTATGAATCTAAGAAGAAAACAATTAAACAAAACTTCCCACAATGAAACCACTAGTTGGTGATGAAATCCAACGTCGTGAGATCAATATAGGAAAGGGAGGGGATAGAGTGGGCGTATTAGTTATGTTGGTGACCTTCTTAATGGACTTATTCCTTGGTGCAATATTCCATGCAGTAAATGTGGATTTACCCTCCAAGGAGCCCGAGTGAGTTTTACCAATGTTTGTTCCAGGTACAGTGAGACTTCCCTTCACCATCACCTTGTGTAAGAACCTAAATATTATGGATACTAAGGTCACAAACTCATAGTCATCCCTTGGAAAGGTACAGTCGATAGTCCTGTTTGAACATATGGGTAGGATAACAAGTCTGAAATCCTTCAAGAGAATTGAGCACAAGTGGACCGATAGAACTCCAGAGGACCCTGAACGAATTCGGAGTTCACGAAGCACCTAGAAAAAATGAAGACAGTTGAACCTCAAGAATAAACCCCAATACATGATCTGAATAATACAAAAGGTTGAACCACAGAGGGATAATCTTTGTAACTCTCCCGAACACGACCTCGTGCATAACCCCTGTGTGAGAGGGATATCCCAGTAAGATTAAACAAAAATTGGATTTTCTCTCCCTATCATAAGATGCTAAGTTTGTTTGAAAGCTTTGGAAATTTATCCTTTCAACCTATTCCAAATCCCTACACCTTATGCTAATGTAGGTTTGCTAACAGAAAAAATGTCTGATAAATTTTAGTTTAGCGCTTGATTTTAAGGCTGTTGTTTACTCAAGAGGAACATGGAGTGGACTAAATGATGTTTTCACTGACTCTGAATAATGAAAATAAATGAGAATGAAAATACTTCACTTCGATGAAATCTATATTACGAGAAGGAGAAAACGTTTATCATTCTAGATGCACAATGTCCCAAAATGACAAAAACCATGCAATTCCACTACTTCGAATGCAAGCTAGTTTCACTACCCAAAATCAAGAATGCAATTATATTATTTGTTTTATTATGATGTATACATAAATTAAATAGAAATCCTTTGATGTTCTACTACTTTTAATCAGGAGAAAGAGTCAAATGCAGATGCAAAATACACGAAGAAAAAAGGCTACAAATAAATCATGCACTCAAGGCAGTGAGGTATGAAAGAAAACAAGTAGAAATTTTTTCTGAAAAGAAAACAATAAAGGATTATACAACCAATCAAGCATTCAATGAGTACAAGAATATGCAGAGAAGAATCCAAGAAAATACAGGTAGAAAGAGAAATCACTCAAATTGTCTCGACAAAACAAACAACTAGAAAGGGAAATTTCACATTTATAAAAATTTTTAAACTTCCAATAAATAAAATAAGGGGTTATAAGAACCAAATATCAACCTAAATAACTTCACAAACCAATCACAAAGTATGGGAAAATAATTCCACAAAACAAGCTGAGAAAATATGAGAAGAAGAGGGAAAAACTCCTCCAAAAAGGAGACCAGATATCCTTGTTCCAAGGGTACAAAGTGTTGTAGAGCTCCCTAAAGAAATGTAGGGGAGTTATAGCACTCTGATATGGCCTACAGGGGGGCGTTGAGCCACCCAAAAATTCAAAAAATAGTCAAAAAAATGAAGAAAAACTCACCCAGAATGCATAAAAAATAGTGAAATTGTTAGTGAAGGTAGGAGAAGGCTAATGGATGATGATCAAACAATAAAAGTGATCTGAAAGGTGGGAAAATGTAAGTAAATAAAACAATAATGTTTTGATAAAAATGACCTCAAATATCAAATGGAACAGTGGAAAGATCTTTGAATATCCTTACAATAGCTTTCATTCAGTCGGATAAATTAGAAGAAAACAATAAATTGACTCTAAATCTTCAAAGAAGAAGAGTGACTCAAGGTAAGGAAGAAAAAGATCAACAATCCAAACAAAACATAATCAATTCTTAGAAATCAAGATTTTGGAGGCCAAAACAAGGACACACTGAGATGGTATTAACCCTTAGCATATGAATATGCAAAAAGTAGACTCATAGATCAATTCCCAAAAGATTTTTTAGCAGAAAAAAAAACTAACGCTTTGGTGTCAAGGGTACCAAATCATTGCAATAGTCTATCGAATCCTGAAAGGGAGTTCCAATGCTCTGATAGTAGAGGAAGGGGACCGTTGGCCTCTTAGAAATCAAAAACTTGCCCAAAAATTTAAAAAAAACTCAGGAAAATCCAGAAATTGAGTGTGTATGGGATGAATCCAAGAGCCAAAAACACATATAAGAATAATAAACACAACATGCATAAGATCTAAGGTGATCAAAGGCCAAAAAAAGACCAAAGAAGGAAACCAAAACTGAAAGCTTTGGTCCCCAGTGGAGTCACCAATTTTTGTTACAAGGAAATCCTCTTGTGGACAAGTAGATTCCCTCTTGAATCCTAAACTCTAAGATCAAGACAGAAAGGTGGTAACATTGGTCACTGACATCCCTTAAAACCTATCTAAACTAATCTATAGAGAAGAAGAATAATATGTACCTTTTTATGATGTTTTTCCTCACCCAGTTCCAAGTTGAGCTCCAATCCACAAGATCCTCAACGGGTCTTGTAATCCAATCAAAGACAAAACAGGCTTCCTATTCTACTATGATTAGTTTGAAACTAGTTCTATCTATCAAAGACAATTTTATGTAGATATAAAAACTTGAAAGAAATAGTCCAAGCACATATATATTATTGAGAATAGAGCAAAGTACTTACAAATGTATATGCAGATGTAGCAGCCTCACCAAGATCTCCTTGTCCAACCCTTTGCTCAAATGATCCACAAACAAAATGACTATGTTTCACTGATTATCTTCCTTATGAGATCATAAGTTTGATAACTTCAATGTCTTCGCCTTCCTTATGAGATCATAAGTTTGGTATCTCTAAAACTTTATTCATTCACCATGAGAAGGCCTCCTTATATAACCTTGGAGAGGCCTAACCACCTAAGATATTATTGGGATAGGTTGAGGATCTTCCTCCATCAGTTGTGGATCCTCCATAAGATCTAGCCTTGATCTCAGATACGAATCCAACCAACTCCAGAGATGAGGGGGATTTTTCCCTAATTTTCCTCAACAGCCCAAGATTTCCTCAAACAACCCAGCGCTCCCTCAGAATGGGGCTCAGAGTGTTGCAACGATCCCCCAAAGAAGGGTAGGGAGCACTGGCACTCCCTGACAGTGGGTAGGGGAGCGTTTCCAAAAATTTCCTTAAAAAAATCCGAGTGCTCCCCTAGAAGGGTGCACAGAGTGTTGGAACGCTCCCCCAAAGAAGGGTAGGGAGCGCTGGCACTCCCTAACAGTGGGTAGGGGAGCGTTGGCCTTCAAAATTCATTTTTAAGGGGGTTTTTTCATGGAAAACTATTTGTACTCTTCATCAAATCATTTCTCCTTCTTAAACCAATCTTTGAGGGTGTCTTTGAAGTGTCCTTATGATGTCGTTTGAGACACGACATAGACAAGATGACCATATGATGTATGCGAAACTTGCGACACTTGTGTCCAAAATGTGACACTTGCAACACTTGTAACGACGAAAATAGGTCATCATTGAAGTGATTAATTTTGATGTGTAACAAATGGGTATTTTGAAGGATAACTCTTCAAAAAGGAGTCTCGGGATAATGATCGCTCCCTCAAAATGGAGACTGAGCGACCGGTCACTCCCTGTGAAGGGAGAAAGGGAGACCAGAAGGCCTGGTCACTCTTGGTTAAACTGAGAGGATAGATGGTTTCTCCCTTACAGAGAAAAAAGGTGTGACCAAAGGAGGTTGGTCTCTCTGTTTAAACAGGGAAAGAGTGACTGAACCTGGGAAGTTAAAAAAGGGTGGATCTGGATGAGATCTGATAGATCTAGGATATGGGTTTCTTCAATTAGACTCAGAAAAGAGTGGGGAAATGATTTGGATGGAAAAACAACACTTTAAAGGGAAGATATATCTAGAAATAATATTAAAAAATTCCTCAATCTAAGGGGATTAATACATAGAGAAAAACTCCCCAGTATGGTCGCTAGTCTATTGTAGGGATTTTTCACCCTAAAGAAGATGAACTTCTTTAGGTTCTATCAGTGCCTAAGATAACAATAGAGACATAAACTAAGTATGTTCCTATATCTGATTCATACATCAAAAAAACTAAATAAGATGAAAATATCCCAAAGATCAAAGCAATCATTCATGGATTGACAATAGATCTAATAGTATATCATAAGACATAATTAAACTAATTCTCTACCAATGGACACATAAACTTATATTAACAATTAGATAGAGGGAAACATCCATTCTGTATTCTATTAATCAAAGAAGCAATATTACAACTTGCGTATGTACACTGAAGATATGGCCTCCTTCAAAGATCATTTCCCAAGTCTTGCAACCAAATCACCAGAGTAACCTTGCTAGCTCTTTCCTCCTCCTTTTCTATGGAAAATGGCTTGGTTCTTATAGGGATAATTCCATATAGTTATTAGGATAATATTCTTGAGCTCATAATCGAATCCTTTTCGAGGATAAATCTCGAGAAATCAATGGGAGATCTTATCCATCGAAACCAAATCCAAAAATAGGAACTTCTAGACTTGGTCTCTCTCTATAAACATAGGCAGAGTGATCGGTCACTCCTTGGAAAGACAAAAGGAGAGACCATCCCTTTTGGTCACCCCCTTAATGAAAGAAAAAGGTAACCAAGCCTTTTGTTTGCCCCCTCAATGAAGGAAAAAGGTGACCAAACCCTTTGGTCGCGCCCTCAATGAAGGAAAAAGGTGACCATCCCCTTTGGTCACTTTTTTAATGAAGGAAGGGGGTGACCAAATAAATTTCATTCACTCTTTTAATGAAGACATGGGGTCACTGAAAATAAACTTAGTTGAAAACCCAAGGAAAAATTTGTAAGTTTTAAGGGTTAAAATGAGGGGTTTCTAGGGGTTAATGACCTATATATCAAGTGATCTTTAGGTGATAATAACCTAATGATTAGGTGGAAAATAACATTATAACACCTCTCTCTCTCTCCTCTCTTTTAGTCTCTTTCTCTCTCTACCTTTTATTATCTCGCCCTCATTCTACCTCCCTCTTTAACTCTATACATCTCACTATCGACCTCTCTTCTGATCTTGTTGGCTCTCTCCCTTCCTCCTTTTCTTTCCCTCCTCTCTCTATCTCTGCCCTATCCCTCTATCTCTCCATATAATTTTAAATATCTATTTTATTCTTGTTGTCTCTTTCCCTCCCTCCCCTTATCCCTCCCCTTATCTCCCTCTCCCCCCCATCTCTCCCCCTCACTCTATATCCCCCTCTATTTCTTGTTGATTGTATCCCCCTCCCTCTCTCTCTTCCCCTCTCCCCCCTTTCTCTCTTTATCTCTCTCTACCTCCATTTCCCTCTCTCCCTCTTCCCTTCCTCTCACACTCTGTCTCACTCTCTCTACCCTCTCCTCCCTCTCTCTCTCCCTTCCTCCCTCCCACTATA
>ML784464.1:54323-105650 GCA_009831015.1 Picea engelmannii | reverse complement strand
CCCTCTAATCGACAAAGTGAAGATTGGAATTTATGTCAACATTATAACAATGAGTGTTTATATCATGGACCTCTATATGAATTAACATGACCATGAGAGGATTAAAGTAGGAAAATATGAAGAAAGTATTGAAACCTTGAATAACCCTCCACATATAAATTGGCAATGGCAATGTGATTTTGTTTCTTTGTCACGTGAGACACAATGAAAAGAAAGGTAATGCTCTGAAAAAATATTATAAAATGTTTGACATGGCCATTTCCAACCCCTCGTGTTTAATCCTTAAAACTTATATTTATTGCATCTTCCCAAAAATTTATTTTTACATGTTGCACCAAGTTTAAAGTTTGCACATTGCTTGGAAAAAGATGCTTGCCACATGTCACATGTCACGAGACTTTCAAAGTTGCATATATCATGTCACAAGATTTTGGAAGTTGCATATTGCATATTCAAGTTCTATTTTTTGCCTAGACTCCATAGCCCAAGCACAAGGCACCAGGTATTGCTTGCATTCTCACGTCTTGAATCAAGGAGTAATGAATCAATATATACCAAGTCTTATAAGAGAAGCTGAAATTATCATTAAGTGTATAAAAAAATTACATTCACAGATATATACAAGCCATAGAAATATCCTTGTGTATATTATCAGATGAAAAAGTACCCATAATGTCAACGCATTATATGCATCATTACATGTTCAACTATATAATGTACATCTAACTATGTTATAAAATTATTACATGACATCATGAATTTATTTTAGTCTTCTTTTGTGCTTTCCAGGTCTTAAGTAATTCATCCATATCCATGTCTTCATTTATTAGGTTCTCTTCAGAAGCTGATGTTGTTTCAGTCATTTCACGCCAAGTATGTTTGGTCTCATACCCACGGCATGGATGCTGCTGTGAGGGGCCATCACCTACAAAAATAAAAAATATTAAATTTATATGGCCATTTTTTAAATATCATTGAAGTAGTTCATTAATATTAAAAAAAAACTCTGCAATGTAATTATTTACCTGGTCCTCTAGTCGGCACCTTTATAATGGTTGTCAGCCTATTCACCTGATCTTTAGGTCAAGGAGGATCAACTATGACATTCTCTTCCATTGAAACGTCAAAATTTATAAGTACAAAATTATTAAATATATGATTAATATATAGACATTTTACTGTCGTGGGCCTCAGTCACAGGAACATCATGGGGTTGCACCAAACTGGGATGGGGCTGCTAGGGAGCACCATGATCATACGTCTGCATTGCATTATCAACTCTTTTTCATCCAGTACTAATGGTTTCGTTCATAGTGTTGCTCCCCTGATTAAAACAAAGTAACACATTAAATTATGGACAATATCAAACATTTATGTATTTTATAGGTAATGAAAGGTTAATATGGATCGATTTTTACTTACCTTATCCTGTGTTAGCCATTGATCAAGTTTTGGGAGATCCTTGGTCAAGTGTGACCTATTTTTGGACTTTGACATCCTGTCAAAGGCAGAGCGCAAGATGAAGCAGAGATCACGGGATTGCGACCCCTTTTTGGGTCCTTTTTGGGATTTGGGATTATGTAACAGGTATGGGATGTCGGCCCATGGGTTTACCCATGTTTAGGCCTATTTTGTAAAGTATAAATAGATGTCTATGCTATGTAAGAGGAGGACAAGATATGCATATCTGTGTGATATTGGGCTAAGTGCTAGATCTATGTGATTGAAGGATTGTAAGGGATTTGTGCATACTATGTGAGACTTGCAGAGCTAAGTGCAAGTCATGGTAAGAGGTTACGGAAGGATGAGTGCTAGATCTACTTGAGGAATGAGGATCTAGTGAGCCACACAGATCTCATGTCCTATGCAGAGTAGGGTTTTGAGGCTCTTTGCATGTAACCTACTGAAGAAGATAATAAAGAAGAAGATTTGGTGGACGTAGCCCCAAGGTGGGGGTGAACCACATATATGTTGTGTTGCTATGCTTTGTGCAATGTCTTGATGTGTTATGTATTTACTTGCTAAGTTCTTTGATATAAATAGATAGATCTGCTTATTCTTTATGCTAATGATGTATATATATGTTAGATCTGACCTATATGAATGTTCTTAGTGCTCGAATCTTCTATATCTAATATTCTTCTCTATGATAAGTTCTTAGATACATTAGATCTGGTTGAATATTGTGATGCTCTGTGATTATGGTTTGTTTGCATTGTTACTAAGAACTGAATGTTGATGAATGTTTTCTGCTAATTTCTCTATTAAGTGTTACAATCAAAAATATGTGTCTTATATAAGGTTGCAGACACCTGAGTCCTACAACCACCCCTTCCTCTACCTTGGATGATACTTCATCTTCTTTGCAGGTGTTTATGAAATGGTCGATAGTTAGGGTTTTGTTGGTGCATTGTTGTAGCATTGAACCCTGGGTCTGCTCCTGTTCCAACAAATGGTTATGTTGTCGAGACATGAAACTGTGATTGCTAGGAACTAAGAAAGAAGAAGATTTGTGCAAAGATCCGAACTGAAAATGTGATTGTTAGGGACTGAGAAAGAAGAAGCTTTGTGCAAAGATCCAACCTGAAATTGTGAAATCTTTGTGCGTAGATCTGTCACTCTAGTGCATAGTACTCTACTTAGTTTGTGAAGCTCTATGCTAAAGGAAATAAGTCTGATCTAAATAAAAGAGGTAAGATATGAAAGCTTTGTGCTCTGAGAAAGGTAAAAGTGAGAATTCTTGATTAAAATTTGCAAGCTCTATGCTCTAATAAGGATAAGAATAGTGAAAAGTTTTAGATTTGAAAGCTTTGTTCTCTGTAGAAGTAAGATAAATGGAAATGTTTGTTTCAAAAGTATGGATCTAGGTATGTTTGATAGATTATGTCCTAGCTTGAAAACTAGGGCACTAACAAATGAAATAAGGTTTGATATATGTAGATTTGATAATAATAGTGAAAGATATGTTATACCTATGCATAGAAAGAATGTTTGGAATAACAAGTGGATGCAGGATCCTTGAAATAAATGTTTGCAGGTTAGCCACTATGGCCCTGGTGCACAATACAGAAAGAGTTGGGAACCATTTAAAAGAAAGAGAGGATTAACACTCTATTACAGTCACAAAAAACCGGGACATCTTGCTAAGTAATGCCCTAGGAGAAGACCTAGTAGTATTTGTTTCTAATCTATGGACCATGAAGTATTGGATTGTCCTAGAATGATTGCTAGGATTGAAGGAATGATCATGAGACAAGAAAATCCTAGGGCAGATCTAGAAATGGAAGAACCTAGAAAGACTCAGAGAATGTATTGATACAGATAAAAGAGACCCTGAATGACCACTGACATATCAGTTTATCAGAGATCTTCAAAGAAAAAGAATGCCTTGAAGAAAGAATATGAGACTTCTACATTGACTATGTTCTGGATGAGGAAACACAAGTGAATGTCATGACAGAAAGAACTTGGGAAGCTATAGGAAGGACTGCTATGATTCCTTCATTAGGAGGAATATGACTATTCAAAGGAAAGTTGATAAACCTATTGGAAAGATCACCCAGATTTCTATGCATGCCAATGGAACTTCGACAGAGGAAGATTTTGAGATTGTTAAATTTATTGAGAACAATGCCCCGTTTACCATGCTACTAGGAAAACTTTGGATTGAAAGAAATCATGCTAGAAGGAAGGAAGAAGAAGAAGTTTTAACGCAGAAGAAGCAAGAGTTAAAATATTTCATGACCAGAAGGATCACACACTTGATTGAAAAATAGAAGAACATATCGAATCTATCTAACTCAAGAGACCCAGATGTCAAGGATGCAAGAACAATAGAAGACCCACAGAATATTGAAGTACCTATTCCAAATAAAGATGAAATATCGCCCTCGAATCTTAGGAAAGAATCTCAACAGCGTGAACTAACTATGCCAAATGAAGATAAGAATTAAAATGGAAAAAGGAATACCGAGACGAAGATCACTAGAAAGAAAGATAGAAAGCTAATTAAGAAGAGAAATAAGATCAAAAAGTTACAGAAGGTTCCAAAGGTAACTTCGCAAAAGGAAAATTTTCAAAATTGGAACTTCGTCGGGATAACAGAACAACGTCACATGGCACTTCACCATGGAAAAGAAATATAGTCCTTGGGAACAATATAACTATTCGTATGACCTTATGAATGGATAGAAAGACATTTATGGTTCACCATCATGACCAAGATGCAAACTGTCCTCACCTATGATGATTTTGATTTCATCATCGCAGCCCTAAATGATGCTCCACTAGAAATAACAGAGAAACAACTAGTGAAGTAGGAAGAAATCTATGATAGGATTTAAGTTGAACTCCGATGGGTACAGCAGGCCCTTCATTACAGTCGCGCAGTATCCACTATGCCTCTTCCATTGGGAGAACAAAAGTTGGGAGATAATCCATCCTGACTCCACCGACTAGCTGACACAATCGAAGCTTGCCTTCGACGAGCACAAGAGGAAATAGAATAAGCCACCCAGGCTTTGATGCAAGTGCAAGGAGTACTTTTAGAACAACGTTGAGCTACAAAACAATAAAATATTTCTCTCCAAGTGAAGTTTGATGAAAAAAAAGAACAACTACAACAAAGAAAAGAATAGTTTCTCGCGGAGCAACGCGAAGTGAAAGAAGTGGTCAACAAAGCACTTTGTTCTATGACAGTCATAGAAATAAAGGTAGAGGATCAAGTCATGTAGTAATTAAATAATCTCATTGAAGTTATCTTGCAGCTACAACAACGCATCGCACACTTAGAGCTCCACGCAGTGCCCGAGACCCCACAGGATGTAAGGGATCAAATAGAAGCAATTGTTCGAAGCACAGTTGAGAGAATAAAATCCCTTTCTATGGAATGTAAGAAACTTAATGATCATAGTGCCTAGACCTACGAGCAACTCACCGAGAATCCATAACTGAAGGCACTAGAGTCGCAGCTCCAAGAGGTGAAGTATCAAGACGAAACGATACAAGCACAACTGAAGCCCCTATCAGTTGTGGAAAGAATGAAGTGATGCCAAGAGTAGTGCACTTCCCAACAGAAGATCAACACCATCTAGAGTAGAGTTATGGAAGTAAATCAGCGGCTCCAACCTGTACAAGATAAATATTACCAATTATTCACAGAGGTTGAAGGCTGAGGAGCAGAAATCGAGCAGGTTGTCACTACAGCTAAACAACACCTAGAGGGACCCATGAACGATGTAGTCATCCAAAAGTTAACCAAACAAGAGGCCATAGAACAACAACAAGTTGAAGGAGCTCAAGCCAAGATCAAGGCTTTTGAAGCAGAACTACCCAGATCAGAGTGACTCGAGATGAGTCATAGGTGAGTGTTGGGGCATGTTGGCCCTTGACCAAGTTTTGGGAGATCCTTGGTCAAGTGTGACCTATTTTGGGACTTTGACAGCATGTCAAAGGAAGAGCACAAGACAAAGCAGAGATCATGGGATATCAGCCCCGTTTTGGGTCCTTTTTGGGATTTGGGATTATGTAGAGGGTATGGGATGTCGGCCCATGGGTTTACCCATGTTTAGGCCTATTTTGTAAAGTATAAATAGATGTCTAGGCTATGTAAGAGGAGGAAAAGATATGCATATCTGTGTGATATTGGGCTAAGTGCTAAAATGAATGGCTAAGTTCTAGATCTCTGCGATTGAAGGATTGTAAGTTCTGTGTGCATACTGTGTGAGACTTCTAGAGCTAAGTGCAAGTCATTGTAAGAGGCTATGGAAGGCTAAGTGCTAGATCTACTCGGGGAAGGAGGATCTAGAGAGATGCAAAAATCTCTTGTCCTATGCGGAGTAGGGTTTTGAGGCTCTTTTCATGTAGCCTACTGAAGATGATAGTAAAGAAGAAGAGTTGGTGGACGTAGCCCCAGGGTGGGGGTGAACCACGTATATGTTGTGTTTCTATGATTTGTGCAATGTCTTGATGTGTTATTTCTTTACTTTCTAAGTGCTTTAATATAAATAGATAGATCTTCTTATGCTTTGTGCTAATGATGTATATAGATGTTAGATATGACCTATGTGAATGTGCTTAGTGCTTGAATATGATAGATCTAATCTTATTCTCTATGACAAGTGCTTAGATACATCAGATCTAGTTGAATATTGTGATGCTCTGTGATTAGGGTTTGTATGTGTTGTTACTAAGAAATAAATGTTGATGAATGTTTACTGCTAAGTGCTCTGTTAAGTGTTATAATCATAGATCTATGTCCCAGCTAAGGTTTCAAACACTTGAGTCCTACAACCACCCCTGCCTCTACCTCAGGTGAGACTTCATATTCTTCGCATGTGTTGTCAAAAGGGCAATTAGTTAGGATTTTCTTGGTGTGTTGTTGTAGCGTTGACCCCTGGGTCTACCCCTGTGCCAACATCCCACAAATTGGATCTTGGGGTCTGCCCCATGCTTTTTCTACAATCAAACACGACTTTATAACCGTACTTGTAACCAAGTTGAAGGTCTTCCTCCATGGTTTCAGTTCCGAATTCGTCGCCCTGCATTGCATAAGGGTATGGTTTTTTAATGTTTTTGACAACAATTACCTAAAAGTTTTAAGGTGATACAAATAATATTCTTAAGATGTTTGGGTACTTACGATTTGTGACTATAACCTCGAGTAACCGCCCTAGCCTAGCTTCTGTTGGCCATGTTTGGAAATTCTTTCTTTGGTTTCCTTCAAAGTTTCAAGCAACCTATCATCAAAATTTTCATTTATGTTATATATAAGCACACTTTTATTTAGATCTAAAGAAAAATAAAACTGTTATTGAAATCAAAATATTGTAATTTACCTTGGTGTACCAGTTATTTGTTCTCCTGATTTTCTCAAAATCTTCTCTTTTTCATCATGAATGATCTCCTTCCACTCCCTCACTGGAATTGAGGGAGGATGCTCATACCTAGGATTTCCTACCAAGCTTTGTCTATAAACATCCCACGTATATTTTAAATATTCACCCACTGGAGAGGTGACCGCTTTTTTATTGAACGTGTCTACTCCAAAGAGGCCTTCAAGATAATACATAAGTTCCTTTTTGAGGTTGGAATTCTGGCAATTCCACCTCATGCGTAAGGTTTCCCCAAAAATCAACAAGGCATTTCTCTCTAGGTGCCTATAAAAAAGGTCGTTTCCGACACACACAAAATATATGATCATTAATTTAAAATTAATAATCTAGATGATTTCTATATGAGAAGGATAACATTAAACGATTAAAATATGAATTAAAACTACCTGGGATTCTTGATTGTTTTAATAGACGTCCATTATGGTCGACCAAAAATGGGCACAGAAGGGTCCCCGTGATTTTCACATGTCTAGCTCCAGGAAATGCAACCATCTCAACCACATCACCATGATCCTCATCTCTACCACCATCTATAGACTCTGATCGAGGTGTGGATGTCTGGCGGTGCGTGTCATGGCTCCTATCTAAATTAGGTGTGGAAGACAGAGAAGTAAATAGTACTCTAACAGTTGTATGACTACCCACATCAAGACTCTGTAGCATCTTTGTAGTTCCACTACTACCAACACTAGGCTGAACAGGCTCCAAAAATGTCTTTATATAAAAGAAAATGTTTTTTCGTGAGATAATGTAATAGTTAAAGAAAAAAGTATCATAATTGAACATATGATTACATTAAAGAAAACACTTTAAATTATGGTTATTACCTTATATGTGTTAAGTTGTGACATAAGGAGCTTGATCTTTGCTTTGACGTTGGGAGTTTGATCTGGATGATCTAAGAAGCTAGCAAGTTCCTTGTTAACTTTAATGATCTTTTTTTTATTAAGACCATCAGATCAATGGATGAATAAAACCCCTCCTCATCGGCGGAATCATGATCAATGTGGCTTGCTGACTACATCTAATTTCATCAAAAGCAATGTTATTTCCATAAAATTATATAATCAAATAAAATGAAAGTGGAAATTGATAATCATTTACATGTTCTGTGGTTGGCCCTTTTCCATGATCATCCTACCACATTATAATATAATTAGAACACCCAAATATTTAAAAAATTGATAATTATAATAAAAAAACAAAGTTAAAGATAATATTAACAACAATGTTAAAGATAATAAAAAAATATAATGCAATAACTAGAGGTTTATTAAAGAGGTGTTGCATAAGAACCTGCACACTATTAGTCAATGTTTCTATTCGATTCAAATAGTAATCCACTAATAACTCTTCCCTGGGAGCTATCTATTTTATTGCACACATGACTACCCGATTCTCTTCACATCCCTCATATATGAAAATCAGTTGTTTGTTTGTTTTCCTGGGTCATGTGTTGTTTATAAACCCTGCGATATTAACGAAAGATTTAGTCCTTCCATCAATATAATAGTCGCTCCCTTATTTTTATCCTTGTTTATTAGTTGTATATAATTTGTGGCAAGTGCATATATCCACATACTTCGCATGTTCCGGACCAGCCGCATCGAATCATTATAATTGTAACAAGGTCCAACATAGTCCATCAATTCAGTTATTGTATTGTATTTTACAATTATTCCATCCATGGAAAAGATCCCCAAGCCATGCAGGGAGGATGGTGCAATATGATATGTCCTATTGTTGACAACGAAGTCAACATCTATAGGAGATAGTTCATTAGGTACCCATTGTTACACCAGATTCTTATACCTGAGTGGAACCTCTATGTCGCCTATGCTCTCATCATCATAAGAGCATTATCCTCCTTTGGAAAGAAAAAATTTCATGGGTCTACAAAATTTTATTCTGACTTTTTCACCACTGGTCCTTGTTTTCTTATCATATCTACTAGATGCAGTCGCATTTATGGCCACTATTTTCCCTAAGCATTCCTCACTCAACGAAGAAATATCTGATAGGTACCTGTTTGGTTCTACCTTCAGTTGAATGTGCATGTGTTGTTAGTTTGTAGTCCATCATCATCCTAGTTCTAATTTATGAACTTGTTTTCTATATTCAAAGTTCTAAATAAAAATTTTATATCTTTAGTTTTGGATGCACAATTAGACTAGGGTGAAATTACCAATATTAGTGGTCAACCACCTAATTTAATGTGTTATCCCTCTTGATTTTGGACATATTAAGGACATATTAATGTGATAACACTAAGGACATGATAAATTTATCATATGGATCTAAGAAAAAAATAGTAGTAAGGTTGTTGTTTGTTGGATTTATGCAAATTAGAATTATTATAAGAAGTTTCCATTGAATATGAGGGTCAATGCTATGGAGTAATAAATACAACCATCAGTTGGTGTGTTGCAAATCTTGGGTGCTTTAGTTGGCAATATGTCTAAGGAAATCCAAGAGTAGAACTATACAAATATTAGTATTTTTCAATACAAGAGTAGATCTATACAAATATTAGTTTTGTTCAAGCCAAGAGTAGAATTATACAAATATTAGTTTTGTTCAATCCAAGTGGAAGAATAAGTTAGTTATGGAGATGGTTAACAATAGTGCAACCCACATTTTTATGTAGGAAGTAGTGGTTGTTAAACTCAATGTGCAGTTGAAATTGGTGCAATCTTTTTTCAAGGCAGTAAGATATAGTAGTTAGTTGACAGAGACATGTAGTTAGTTAGTTTTTATGCTATTGGGAGAAATTGGCCAAGAGTCCCCGAAATGGTTTGGGATGTGACTTGCAACTGGGCATAAAATGAATATCGAGACTCAGATTGAGGAACCATCCACTCCGATGGATTACTGGGATAGGATTTCAGCTAGATCACCCCTCACTCTTGTGTTCCATGCCTCAGAAGTTTCTTTACTCATTGATTTCGACAACTAATGTTTTTCTCAGTTTGAAGAAATGCAACATTTGGATTAAGTGGTCCAATTTACGAAACCATGCCTCGAGAGTGGATGGATAATTTTTTCACCTAGTCCATGCCTAAACAATCTTGCATCATCTCACAGAACTAAAAAATGTTTCTCTGTTAGTCTTGTATGCCCTGAGCAGGAATTGGCCAAGAGTCCCTGAAATGGTTTGGGATGCAACTTGCAACTGGGCATAAAACAAAAAATGAGACTCGGTTTGAGGAACTGTCATCTCTGTTGGATTCCTAGTATAGTAGTTTAGCTATAGCACCCCTCACTTCCAGTTCCAACCCCTCGTAAGTGGTTTTTTTCATAGATTTTGATAACTAGTGATTTGCTCAGTAAGAAGCAATGCAACATTTGGGTTTAGGGGTCTGATTTACAAAACCATGCCTCGAGAGAGGATGGAAAATGTGGTCACCTATTCCATGCCTAAAGAAGCATGCAGAATCTCATGGAGCTCAAAAATGTTGCTCTGTTAGGATTTTATGCCTCGAGGATGAATTGCCAAGGGTCCCCGAAATGGTTTGGGATGCAACTTACAACTGGGAATAAAATGAGAAACAAGACTCAGATTGAGGAACCGTCGACTCCGATGGATTTCTAGGATAGGATTTCAGCTAGAGCACCCCTCACTCCCGAGTTCCATGTAACATTCTCGACCACCAACAGGTCAGTCCATGTCACTACTCAGATGCTTTACTTAGCCATGAAAATGTTTGTAACATCCCCGACCATCCATGCCAAGCTACGCTACACCATATAACTCTTACTGTTCTCTCTGTGGAACATACTGTAACAAACCCAGCATCATACTAAGCTATGCCACATACAATTTTCTATATGCATGCGATTAAAACATATCCATGCACAAAACTCATGCAGAAGCTTATATATATAATGTGAATAGAAAAATAAGTTATGTAAGTGCACAGATTCACACTGAAATATCAGTAAACATATACATGCATTACCCATAAAAATAAACACAGTTATAATCACACATATGATAACCCATAAAACTATGCACATAAATAACAATGTAGCATGTAAATTTATCACACAATTGACACTTATCTTGGTAAGAATGTCACCAACTGCGTCCAGACCTTCCACAAACCTCCCAGCCTTATACCACACTGTTCATCACTCTCAACAATGAGTCATCCCCGAGCTGGGACTAAACTCCACTCAGGTAAAGGGTTCCTAACCAGTTTAATGGCTCATGGAAAACAGGAAAGACTCCATCACAGGTGCCCACTCAAACTAACAGCCTACAGTCTCTCATTCCCCACATGCCTGTCCCACCCAAGGAAGTGTGCCCCTTCTCTGCTCAATAGTCCCTCGGCTGCCCCACTTCCCTTCCAGGGCTTCAGCAAAAGGCCAGACAGGAAGTCTCATAGCCCTGCAGCTATAGTTTAGCATCTTCAGGAAATCAATTCCCAACAATTCTCTCACTCAGATAATTGCTCACAGGCCTGAAAACCTGCCTCATCAATATCCCATGGGCCTGATGACCCTCTTATTTAGTCCATCTCCCACTCTCACCAACTAGATGAACAGATATGGCTATGGATCCAGGTTTAGGTATAGTGACATGAAGTTATGGAGGTCAACTAACTACGTGAGTGAAATCTCCTTAGATGGTTGCATGGATGAGTGCATAATAGCAAGGGTGGTGGAAGAAGTGATGGAAATGAACTAAGTCCCCACAATATGTATGCATGTCCCCAAATTAACACTTTTCATGTTGGGAGCTACTTTGGCCCACTTGTCACCAAGTTTAGAACTTAGGATAACATAATTATCCATACTTTATACTTTATGAAATATTAATATAATATTCCTTTTTCACTTAAGCTCCCTAGATTATCCCTTTTCCTTAACGTTTGGCCCCCACCCTTTCCCCGACTAGTGGATTTTAGTCCCCCATCTCTTTATCGTGGTCGGTCTATGCGCAGTGATGTATTTATATTAATTATGAGACATGTACAAAAACAGGCACACTGGCCTTTAAAATCTAGGATCTTCGGCCTAATCAAAACATAAGAATCCTAGCTTATAATAACTGGCTCACTAGCCTATAAAACATATCATATACACAATGGCGCAATGGCCTCACAATTTTGCGCACTTAAGATGTTGCACGTGGTGTATGGAATGTGCAACATCCTCATATTTACTGCGCAGTACATGTGCACACTACACCATGGAAAATGCAAGACAGAAAGATATAAAATAGCTCACCAACTTAAGTAAATTATTACATTTACAATTAGGGTTCTACCTGGGGATATTACATGCCATGCCTCGAAAGTTGATTTACTCATTGATTTCGAGAACTAGATTTTTGCTCAGTTTGAAGAAAACCAACATTTGGATTAAGGGGTCCAATTTATGAAACCATGCCTCGATAGCGGATTGAAAATATATTCACCTAGTCCAATCCTAAAAAATCTTGCAGCATCTCACGGAACTCAAAAATGTTGCTCCGTTAGGTTTTCATGCCCTTAGGAGCAATTGGCCAAGAGTCCCTGAAATGGTTTGGGATACGACTTGCAACTGGGAATATAACGAATATCGAGACTCAGATTGAGGAACCGTCGACTCCAATGGATTCCTAGGATATGATTTCATATAGATCACCCCTCACTCACAGGTTCCATGCCTCGGAAGTTGCTTTAATCAGTGATTTCGACAATTAATGTTTTTCTTAGTTTGAAGCAATGAAACATTTGGGTTAAGGGTAAAATTTAGGAAACAATGCGTCGGGACAAGATGGATAATTTGGTCACTTAGCCAATGCCTAAACAAGCTTGCAGCATCTCACAGAACTCAAAAATATTTCTCTGATAGAATTTTATGCCCTAAGCGGGAATTGGACAAGAGTCCCAAAAATGGTTTGGGATGCAACTTCAAAATGGGCATAAAATGAAAACTGAGACTCGGTTTGAGGAACCATCATCTTTGTTGGATTCTTGGAATAGGATTTTATCTATAGCACCCCTCACACCCGGTTCCAACCCCTCTGAGGTTATTTTTTTCATCGATTTCGATAACTAGTGCTTTGCTCACTAAGAAGCAATGCAACATTTGGATTTAGGGGTCCAATTTATGAAAGCATGCCTCATGAGTGGATGTACAATGTGGTCACCTATTCCATGCCTAAACAAGAATAAAAAATCTCATGGATATCAAAAATTCTTCTCTGTTAGGCTTTTATTTCCCGAGGATGAATTGCCAAGAGTCCCCGAAATGGTTTGAGATGCGACTTGCAGCTGGGCATAAAATGAAAAACCGAGACTCGGATTGAGGAATCATCGACTCTCATGGATTCTTGTGATAGGATTTCAGGTAGATCACCCCTCACTCTTGGGCGCCATACCTCGGAAGTTTCTTTACTCATTGATTTTGAGAACTAATGTTTTTCTAAGTTTGTAGCAAACCAACATTTGGCTTAAGGGGTCCAATTTACAAAACTGTACCTCGGGAGCGAATGGAAAATATAGTCACCTATTCCATGCCTAAAAAATCTTGCAACATCTCACAGAACTCAAAAATGTTGCTCCGTTAGGTTTTTATGCCCTCAGGAGAAATTGGCCAAGAGTCCTCGAAATGGTTTGGGATGTGACTTGCAATTGGTCATAAAATGAAAATCGAGACTCAGATTAAGGAACTGTCATCTCTGTTGGATTCCTGGCATAGGATTTTAGGTAGATCACCCCTCACTCCCAGTTCCAACCCCTCGAAAGTTGCTTTTTTCATCGATTTCAATAACTAGTGCTTTGCTCAGTAAGAAGCAATGCAACATTTGGATTTAGGGGTCCAATTTACAAAACCATGCCTCGGGAGCGGATGGACAATGTGGTCACGTAGTCCATGCCTAAACAAGCATGAAAATTCTCATGGAAATCAAAAATGTTGTTCTGTTAGGATTGTATGCCCCGAGGAGGAATTGCCAAGAGTCCCCAAAATGGTTTGGGATGCAACTTGCAACTGAGTATAAAAAAAAAATCGAGACTTGGATTCAGGACCTGTTGACTCCGATGGATTCCTAGTATAGGATTTCAGCAAGAGAACCCATCACTCCTGGGTGCCATGCCTCGAAAGTTGCTTTACTCATTGATTTCGAGAACTAGTTTTTTTTTTCAGTTTGAAGCAAACAAACATTAGGATTAAGGGGTCCAATTTACAAAACTGTTCCTTTGGAGCGGATGGAAAATATAGTCAGCTAGTCCATGCCTAAACAATCTTGCATCAGCTCACGGAACTCAAAAATGTTGCTCCATTAGGTTTTTATGCCCTGAGCGGGCATTGGCCAAGAGTCCTTGAAATGGTTTAGGATGCAACTTGCAACTGGGCATAAAACAAAAACCAAGACTCGTTTTTAGGAACCAACATCTCTGTTGGATTCCTGGCATAGGATTTTAGCTAGAGCACCCCTCACTCCCGGTTCCAACCCCTCGATTTTTTTTTTCATCAATTTCGATAACTAGTTCTTTTCTCAGTAAGAAGCAATGCAACATTTGGATTTAGGGGTCCAATTTACGAAACCATGCCTCGAGAGCGGATGGACAATGTGGTCACCTATTCCATGCCTAAACAAGCATGAAAAATCTCATGGAGCTCAAAAATATTTATTTGTTAGGCTTTTATTCCCCGAGGATAAATTGCCAAGAGCCCCGAAATGGTTTGGGATGCGACTTGCAACTGGGCATAAAAACAAAACCGCTCAGATTGAGGAACCATCGACTTTGAAGGATTCCTAGGATAGGATTTCATCTAGAGCACCCCTCACTCTTGGGCTCCATGCCTCGGAAGTTGCTTTACTCATTGATTTCGAGAACTAGTGTTTTGCTCAGTTTGAAGCAAACCACCATTTGGATTAAGGTGTCCAAGTTATGAAAATGTGCCTCGGGAGAAGATGGAAAATATAGTCACCTAGTCCAGGCCTAAATAATCTTGCAACATCTCACAGAACTCAAAAATTCTTCTCCATTAGGTTTTTATGCCCTCAAGAGCAATTGGCCAAGAGTCCCTGAAATGGTTTCGGATGCGACTTGCAACTAGGCATATAATGAATATAGATATTTGGATTGAGAAAAATTCGAGTTCGATGGATTCCTTGGATAGGATTTCATATAGATCACCCCTCACTCATGGGTTCCATGCCTCGGAAGTTGCTTTAATCATTGATTTTGACAATTAGTGTTTTTCTCAGTTTGAAGCAATGCAACATTTTGATTAAGGGTGAAATTTACAAAACAATGCCTTGGGAGTGGATGGATAATTTGGTCACCTATTCCATGCCTAAGAAATATTGAAGCATCTCACAGAACTCAAAAATGTTGCTCCGTTAGTCTTTTATGGCCTGAGCGGGAATTGGTCAAGAGTCCCCGAAATGGTTTTGGATGCGACTTGCAACTGGTAATAAAATGAAAACCAAGACTCGGATTGAGGAACCATCATCTTTGTTGGATTCCTGGCATAGGATTTTATCTAGAGCACCCCTCACTCCTAGTTCCAACCCCTCGGAAGTTGTATTTTTCATCGATTTTGATAACTAGTTCTTTGCTCAATAAGAAGCAATGCAACATTTGGATTTAGGGGTCCAATTTATGAAACCATTCCTCGAGAGAGGACAGACAATGTGGTCACCTATTCCATGCCTAAAAAAGAATGCAAAATCGCATGGATCTCAAAAATGCTTCTCCGTTAGGATTTTATGCCTCGAGGAGGAATTGCCAAGAGTGCTCGAAATGGTTTGGGATGTGACTTGCAACTGGGCATAAAACAAAAAAATGAGACTCGGATTGAGAAACCATTGACTCCGATGGATTCCTAGGATAGGATTTCAACTAGAGCACCCATCACTCCCAGGTGCCATGCCTCAGAAGTTTCTTTACTCATTGATTTTGAGAACTAGTGTTTTTCTCAGTTTGAAGCAAACCAACATTTGGATTAAGGGGTCCAATTTATGAAACCATGCCTTGGGAGAGAATGGAAAATATAGTCACCTATTTCATGCCTAAAAAATCTTGCATCATCTCATGGAACTCAAAAATGTTGCTCTGTTAGGTTTTTAAGCCCTCAGGAGCAATTGGCCAAGAGTCCCTGAAATGGTTTGGGATGTGACTTGCAACTGGTCATAAAATGAAAATCGAGACTCGGATTGAGGAATTGTCAACTCATATGGATTCCTGGCATAGGATTTAATCTAGAGAACCCCTCACTCAGAGGTGCCATGCCTCAGAAGTTACTTTAATCATTGATTTTGACAACTAGTGTTTTTCTCAATTTGAAGCAATGCAACATTTGGATTAAGGGTCAAATTTATGCAACATTGCCTCGGGAGTGGATGGATAATTTGGTCACCTATTCCATTCCTAAAAAATCTTGCATCATCTCATGGAACTCAAAAATGTTTCTTGGTTAGTCTTTTATGGCCTGAGCGAGAATTGGCCAAGAGTCCCTGAAATGGTTTGGGATGCGACTTGCAACTGGGCATAAAATGAAAACCGAGACTTGGATTGAGGAACCGTCATCTCTATTGGATAACTAGCATAGGATTTTAGCTAGAGCACCCCTCACTCCTAGTTCCAACCCCTCAAAAGTTGTTTTTTTTCATCGAGTTCAATAACTAGTGCTTTGCTCTGTAAGAAGCAGTGCAACATTTGGATTTAGGGGTCCTATTTACGAAACCATGCCTCAGGAGTGGATGAACAATGTGGTCAGCTAGTCCATGCCTAAAAAAGAATTTAAAATCTCATGGAGCTCAAAAATTCTTTTCCATTAGGCTTTTATGCCCCGAGGAGGAATTGCCAAGAGTCCCCGAAATGGTATGGGATGTGACTTGAAATTGGGCATAAAATGAAAAACGAGACTTGGATTGAGGAACCATAAAATTCGATGGATTCCTGGGATAGTATTTCATATAGAGAATCCATCACTCCCGAGTGCCATGCCTCGAAAGTTGCTTTACTCATTGATTTCGAGAACTAGTGTTTTGCTCAGTTTGAAACAAACCAACATTTGGATTAAGGCGTCCAATTTACGAAACCATGCCTGAGGAGTTGATGGAAAATATAGTAACCTATTCCACACCTAAACAATAATGTAGCATCTCACATAACTCAAAAATGTTTCTCCATTATATTTTTATGCCATGAGCAGGAATTGGCCAAGAGTCCTCAAAATTGTTTGGGATGCCACTTGCAACTGGGCATATAATGAATATCGAGAATTGGATTGAGGAACCATTGACTCTGATGGATTCCTGGGATAGAATTTCATCTAGAGAACCCCTCACTTATGGGTGCCATGCCTCGGAAATTGCTTTAATCATTGATTTTGACAACTAGTGTTTTGCTCAGTTTGAAGCAATGCAACATTAAGATTAAGGGTCAAATTTACAAAACAATGCCTCGAGAGCAGATGGATAATTTGGTCACCTATTCCATGCCTAAACAATCTTGCAGCATCTCATGGAACTCAAGAATGTTGCTTCATTAGTCTTTTATGGCCTAAGCAGGAATTGGCCAAGAGTCCCTAAAATGGTTTGGGATGCGACTTGTAACTGGGCATAAAATGAAAACCGAGACTTGGATTAAGGAACCATCATCTCTATTGGTTTCCTAGCATAGTATTTTAGCTAGATAAGCACTCACTCATGGTTCCAACCCCTCAGAAGTTGTTGTTTTCATCGATTTCGATAACTAATGCTTTTCTCAGTAAGAAGTAATGCAACATTTGGTTTTAGGGGTCCAATTTATGAAACCATGCCTTGGGAGTGGATGTACAATGTGGTCACCTATTCCATACCTAAAAAAATGAAAAATCTCATGGAGCTCAAAAACGCTCCTCCGTTAGGGCTTTATGCCCCAAGGAGGAATTGCCAAGAGTCCGAGAAATGGTTTGGGATGGAACTTGCAACTGGGCATAAAACGAAAAATGAGACTCAGATTGATGAACCGTCGAATCCAATGGATTCCTAGGATATGATTTCAGCTAGAGCACCAATCACTCTCGGGTTCTGTGCCTCGAAAGTTGCTTTACTCATTGATTTCGAGAACTAGTGTTTTTCTTAGTTTGAAGCAAACCAACATTTGGATTAAGGGGGGAAATTTACAAAACCATTCCTCAAGAGTGGATGGAAAATATAGTCACCTAGTCCACACCTAAACAATCTTGCAGTATCTCACGGAGCTCAAAAATGCTTCTCCATTAGGTTTTTATGCCCTAAGCGGGAATATGCCAAGAGTCTCTGAAATGGTTTGGGATGTGACTTGAAACTGGTCATAAACTGAAAACCAAGACTCGGATTGAGGAACCATAGTCTATGTTGGATTCCTGGAATAGTATTTTATCTAGAGCACCCCTCACTCCCAGTTCCAACCCGTCAGATTTTTTATTTTTCATCGATTTTGATAACTAGTTCTTTGCTCAGTAAGAAGCAATGCAACATTTGGATTTAGGGGTCCAATTTACGAATGCATGCCTCGGGAGAGGATGGACAATATGGTCACCTATTCCATGCCTAAACAAGCATGAAAAATCTCATGGAGCTCAAAAATGCTGCTTCGTTAGGATTTTATGCCCGGAGGATGAATTGTCAGGAGTCCTCAAAATGGTTTGGGATGCGACTTGCAACTGGGCATAAAATGAAAACCAAGACTCAGATTGAGGAACCGTCGACTCCAATGGATTCTTGGGATAGGATTTCAGCTAGAGAACCCCTCACTCCTGGGTTCCATGCCTCAGAAGTTGTTTTACTCGTTGATTTCGAGAACTAGTGTTTTTCTCAGTTTGAAGCAAACCAACATTTTGATTAAGGGGTCCAATTTATGAAACCGTGCCTTGGGATTGGATGGAAAATATAGTCACCTAGTCCATTCCTAAACAATATTGCAGCATCTCACAGAACTTAAAAATGCTGCTCCGTTAGGTTTTTATTCCCTCAGGATCAATTGGCCAAGAGTCCCCGAAATGGTTTGGGATGTGACTTGCAACTGGGCATATAACAAATATCAAGACTCATATTGAGGAACTGTCAACTCCAATGGATTCCTGGGATAGGATTTCATCTTTACAACCCCTCACTCACAGGTGCCATGCCTCAGAACCTTCTTTAATCATTGATTTGAACAACTAGTGTTTTTATCAGTTTGAAGCAATGCAACATTTGGATTAAGGGTCAAATATATGGAACAATGCCTCAGGAGTGGATGGATAATTTGGAGACCTAGTCCGTGCCTAAACAATCTTGAAGCATCTCACAGAATGTAAAAATGTTGTTGTGTTAGTCTTTTATTCCCTAAGCAGGAATTGGCCAAGAGTCCCCGAAATGGTTTGGGATACGACTTACAATTGGGAATAAAATGAAAACTGAGACTCGGTTTGAGGATTTGTCATCTCTGTTGGATTATTAGCATAGGATTTTAGCTAGAGCACCCCTCACTCACGATTCCAACCCCTTGGAAGTTGTTTTTTTCATCGATTTCAATAACTAGTGCTTTTCTCAGTAAGAAGCAATGCAACATTTGGATTTAGGGGTCCAATTTATGAAACCATGCCTCGGGAGAGGATGGGAAATGTGGTCATGTAGTCCATGCCTAAACAAGAATGCAAAATCTCATGGAGATCAAAAATGTTGCTATGTTATTCTTATAAGACGTAATTTAGGTATGAGCTATTTGTTACCTATTTGTTCCCTTTTATTTTAATGGTATCCATATTTTGTGTTGATCAAATGAGGAATTAACCTAGAACTGATGCCATTAGACAAAAACTCAATCCTAAGGCCAACTAAAGAGAAAACACAACACATACTAATTAATCTAGGACTCAAGCATGCAAACAAACCTTCTCACAAATAAACGCTAGTTGGTGATGGAATCCAACATTGCAGAATCGATGCGGAAAGGGGATGAGTTTCAACGGGTGGAAAATTTACTTTGACAACCTGCTTAACGAACTAACACCCTCGTGCAAGTTACCTCATTGAGTAGTGGAAAACCCTCCAAGGAGTCTGAGTGAGTCTAGCCAACATCGATCCCAGGTACAACACCACCTTCCCTGTGTTGTCACCTTGTGTAGGAAGTCTAAAATATTATGGTCTCTATGGTACCACCTATTATACCAAAGTAGGGGGGGACAGTCGATAGTCGACACCAAGACCAAAAAAGTAGGTTTAATTACTCTGAGGGCCCCAATGTGACCTCGTGATTGACCCTTGTTTTAGAAGGGCTTCCCAAAGTTAGTGATATAGCAACTAGATTTCACTCCCTAACTCAAGGCTTTATGTTTGTTTAGAAGATTTGGAAATTTATTCTCACAATCCTATTCCAAAGCTCTACACCTAATCTAAGATGGGTTTGAAGATCCCTAGAAAAGTTGCTAGATAAATTTTAATTAGTTCTTGATTTTAGGTGGTTGTTACTCAAAGGAGTGGTCATGAAACCGATGGCATTTTGAATCCTCTCTTAAACCATGCAAGAGGAAAATGAAATGCACGAATTTCAACTTCGATGAAAACTAGCTATGGGAAGGAGCAAGAGGTATTAAGAAAATAAATAATTTATCGAAATATTACTATGTGTGCAGTACTGCTAATGACAAAAAGTATGAGCTAATTATCTAGATAAATGGAAGCAAAATAACCCAAATCTTAAAAATGCCATGCAAATGTCATAATTCACTTAGTTCACTAGAGAGGTGAGAGGAAACAACTATTATGAGGGAGGGTGAAATTTGTTATTGCTAGCCTATATCTAGTGAGGGAATTAGAGGTGGAATTGTCATGAGGTGACATGAATGAAGACATGAAGGGATGATGTTAAACGATGTTGATTAAGGTTGGTTGTCATTGATGTCAACCCTTGAAGAAAGCCCCATAGCACAAAGGTTGGGTAATGGACCCAATATTGTTTGATGTAAAGATGACTCATTATTGTCTTTTCATGGTTGATAATAAGTAGAAATGGATGAACTCCAAAGTGGTCCCCTTATGGAGAAAGCCCTCACGGGAAGACGCTTTGAAAATTGATTTATCTTAGAAGTATCGTTAGAGAACCCATGCTTATTTGTGGAATAATGAGATGAAGGCTAGTAAATTTTTCAGTGAAACTATACTATATGGATAGTTCTTGTCATGCCATTTCCTGTGGTATGTGGAACCTCACATAACTCCTCACGGTTAGAGAGTTATGGCCATGTGAAGTTGGAGAACCCAAGTTTGGGTAATGAAACCAATTTTGTTTGATGGATAACGGCATGAGTTTTGATATATTTGTAGGTAATAATATTCTATATGGATATTACATATCATTCCATTTCTGGTGGTATGTGAAACGTCACATAACTCCTCACGATTTGAGAGTTATGGCCTTACGAAGTTGGAGGACCCTCATATGTTGGCTTGAAGCCCCAAAAGGTCAAAGTTGTCATAGTGGTTTAAGAGATTTTAGAAGGTAAATAATAAAGTGAAGTGATGAGTTTATTACAATTCAAAGTGAATAAAAAATAAAGTGTTTGAATAATAAATTTAATGGAGAAATTAGAAATGGGTTAACCCTAAAATAAGGAAAGTGGGTAAAGTGACCTAGAGGATGTTTTTAAGGAAGCTACTTGGAGAGTATAAATAAGAGGAAAGGCTATCTCATTTAAATCAAACTTGAGAATATTGAATACTTATAGGTTTCTGAGGTAACCAAAGGATATCTAAGCCAAATTTCTTAGGAAAGTGAATAAAAGAAGGCCGAAATTCAAGGAAGGATAAATTCTTTTGATGATGCTTTCTAAGGTATGTTTTTTTCAGGTCATCTCACCATTTTCACAATAACTTTTTTTATAGAATGATTCCGACCATGAAATTTCTATTCCATTGAGGAAACATATCCAAGTATCTGTGTTAAAAAATTCATCTCTTGGGTAGTTGTATTTTTGGAGTTACACTCCGTCGAAAATAGGGTTTGTGGCTAGTCCTGAAACCAACCAAAAACAAGTGTTTCGGGTAAAAAAATCATAACATCTTCATAGAAGATATAAATTTAGTGAGACAAACTATGATGGTTAGTGTATAGTATTTAGTATGTTTTGTAAAAGTTTCAGATCGATTCAACAAATATTTTGTGTGGGGCACGCTCTACAAGGTCGCTCTATAGAATAAGGCAGAATTCAACAAGGTATGCCATTTTTTATATAACTCCTTTTATGAGAGGTTTCAAGTAGTGACACCTGGAGGAATTTCATAAAACACACTGAAGAACATTGTATATCAGTTTCAAATCTTTATTCATTAGAGGTACAAATTTATCATCATTTCAAGTGAAGGTTGTTGACTAATCCAAAAACTACTCATGTAAGAAGTTTGATGAAGATGTTAGTCTCTTGTTGTCAAAGTTAAGGAAGGTTTGAAGGCATGTGATCATATACACTAGGTCTATTACAAATTTACAAATCATATTTCGATGAATAAATTGATTAGGGATTTTGGTTAAGGTACATGTTGGGTACATGGTTGAGACAAGCAGTTGATGACTTGGCACATACATGAGGTGTATAGTTGATGATGTTGGTACATATTTATGAGTCATAGTTGATGAGTAGTTCACACATGATTGCTACATACTTGGTACATGGTTGGATGTACTTGTTTATGGTACAGGTTTATTAAAGGTTGTTTGGTACAGGTTGGTGCATGGTTGATGCACTTGTTTATGGTACAGGTTCATTACAGGTTGAGGCAGAGGTTGAGGCACAAGTTGATGCATGGTTGATGCATGGTTCAGGTTTATTGGTACAGTTTTACATCGACATATCTCACAGTGATAGTGTGATAGTGGTTCCATCATTCTACTTCTACTTCAAGGCGGTTGGATGGGGAAAGGACAGGTGATTGTAGCCACCTTCCGGTTGTAGACGAAGAACATAGGGGGTTGTAGTCTCCTTCTAGTTGTAGCCAGAGAATTGGAGAGTTGGAGATTCCCTCAGGTTGTACCCTAAGAGAATAGGGGGTTGGATCCTCCTTCCAATTGTAGCTGGAAAACAAAGGAACTTGGTGCTTCCAATGAATGTAATTCTTCAAGACTTATAAGAAAAAGAATTATGTGGTTTTCTCCCACTTTGGGTTTCCACGTAAAACACTAGTGTACTATCTATGTGTATGATTGTTCATTTGTTAATTTATTATTTACTCTACAGTTATTGGATGATAATGCTACATTGATATAACCCTTGGATTATATGGTTAAAAAGGATTAAATTTCTCTATTACTGATTCACCCCCCTCTCAGTAATCCAACAATTGGTATCAGAGCAAGTTCCTTCAGAAAACAGTTTAACCACTGAAAGGTAGATCATGGAGAGAAACAACTAGTACAAAAATGGAATACCACAGTTTGATGGACAAAGGTATGCTTTTTAGATCATAAGGATGAAGGAATATATACAGGCAAAGGGATTTCAAGTTTGAAAATCAATTGTAGATGGATACACAACACCAATAGTTCCACCAACAAATGACAAAGATGTGAAACTTGGTGAGAATAATTCCAAAGCTAAAAATGCACTTTTGAATGGTCTCAGTGATACAGTATTCACCAAAGTTTCACATTGTAAATACACTAAAGAGATTGGGACAAGCTTCAAAATATTTATGAAGGAGATACAAAGGTCAAAGCAGCAAAGCTTCAAACTTACAGAGGTCAGTTTGAACAACTAAAAATGAAGGAAGATGAAAATATTGCATCCTACTTATTACGATTTGATGAAACAATGAATGCAATCATAGGATTGGGAGAATAAATTGAAGAATCTGTAATTGTTCAAAAGGTACTAAGATCTCGTCCTATGATATTCAACCCTAAGATATCATCACTAGAAGAAATATCAGATCTAAACTCAATAAGCATGGACGAACTCCATGGAATCTTGACAGCATATGAAATGAGAACTGAACAGGAAAATCCATATGTTAAAGAAGCAGCCTTCAAAACATCCAAAATATCAAATAAAAAGAAACAACAACAACAATAATATAGCAGCAACAATAACATCTCGAAAGATGATGAAGAAGTCGGCAACTTCGTTAAAAGACTGAAAAAGGGAACCAATGGTAGGTATAGAGGTAAGCTTCCTTTAATTTGTTTTAATTCTGATGGTATTGGTCACTTTGCTAACAAATTTCCTCACAATAAAACGAGAAATGATGAAGGTTACTCGAAAGGAAAACACACATATAAAGGCAAAATAACTACAAAAAAAGTTTTCATGAAAATCTTATGCACCAAAGAAGACAACTCATCATCAGATGAATATGAAGTCAGTGACAGTGAGACAAGAAGAGTTCTATTTATGGCAGTAAAAGACTGACAAAGAAGACTTTGAAGAAGAATATGAAGAATCCGAAGAAGGATATGAAGAATCTGAAGAAGAAATTGAAGAGGCAGAAGTTGACTATCGAGAAGAATTAATGTGTGCCATAGAAGTTATCAAAAGAGAAAAGAAAAAAACAAGAAACTACAAGAAGAACTATACAATAAAAAGGACACTCGAGAACTAGAACAAATGATTACAAAATTGAAGTTTCAAATAGAAGAAGATAAAAGAATTGAAGAAGCACTCAAAGAACAACTAGAAGAAAAGGACAAGATCATTGGAAACTTGGAAGTAGAGATTGTCACACTAAGAAAGGATATTCAAAAGAAAAATATGCAGAATAGCTCAAAAGTTTTGCATGACATTACCAGTAGTCATAAATATCATATTGACAAGTCTGAACTTGGATACAATCAGAAAGAAAAGGGATCAAGCTCCAAAACAACCGAGTAAGAAACAAATCCAAAAATCTATGCAGAAACAATCAAAGGGGATAGTAAGATATACGAGGAAGATTACAAAGACACTCCTCCACTGAGAAGATTCATATTTCAGAATCAACAATAGACAGATAGGCCTCAAGAAGAAGAAAGATTCATTAGAGCACTTCCTTTTAAAGGATCTTCAACTCCCAGGTATCAATCTATGTTTTTTGGTTTATGTTATGCATGTAATAATTTTGGACATAAAGATGTGAATTGCAGAGCTAACAACAGGAACAATAAAAACTTTGAGAATCGTACACTAAGGGGTTATTCAAGAAGACCTAGTGAAACACAAAGAAGAATTTACAACAGGTTTGAATCTTCGAGAACTGAAGTGGAATGTTACAAATGTAACAATTTTGGACATGTGGCCAAAAATTGCAGAATGACAGCCCCTCCTAAAGAACCTCAACAAAATAACAAGATTCACAGACAGGAACCTCAAAAAATGACATGGATAAGAAATCAATATCAGTATAGAAATGAAGAATGCATAGTCACTCTACAAGCTAAGTAGAAGAAACATGGTTGATATGTTGACAGTGGGTGTTCAAAACACATGACAGGTGATAGAGACAAATTTCCTACATTGCGAAAGGAAAGAAATGGATTAGTCTCCTTCGAAAGTGATAATTCAGCCAAAATCATTGGAGAAGGCACAGTGTGAATTGGGAACAAGAATAAAAGGGCACAAAATGTTCTACTGGTAGAATATATGAAACATAATCTACTAAATGTGAGTCAAATGTGTGACCAAGGTCATAAATGTATTTTCTATTCACAAAAGTGTGAGATAAGAAGAGAAGGTTCAGGGAAATTGGTCAGTATAACTGCAAGAACTTCAAACAACATATATATGTTAAGTGAAATTGTAAATGAAAAGTGTTTTCTAGGAAAGGAAGATGAAAGTTGGCTATGGCACAGAAGAATGGGTCACATGCATTTTGATAACCTTGTCAAAGTTAGCAAAAGAGTAGCAGTAAGAGAAATGTCCCAGATCACGAAACCAACCAACACTTTATGAAAGCATTGTCAACAAGGAAAGAAAACAAAGACCAGGTTCAAATCAAAGGAATATTCAACAACAAGACCACTGGAAATTTTGCATTGTTAGGGTCCTAACTCGCACATAGGTAGATCAATATATTCGGATGTAATAAAGGTCAATATTAATAAGGACTTTCAATAAAATAGAATAAGGCGAATGTAAGAAGACCTAATAGAAGCTTCCGCTTCTTGAAGGATCTTCCTCTCGATGCTTCTCTTGATAGACATATTTAGTATAAATAAGGGTCGAGGGTATGAAAACCCTAGCTTGGAGATTATTGTAACAGAGCGCTACTCGACTGGAGATTTTTGTTGATGTTCTTATATCATTTATGTGTTATTGTGGAGATTATGCTGCTAATATTACTGTTATTCTTCCATTTCTAGCATTTTATTTTTGTTCTGTATATTTATTATATTTGGTATCTTGCAAGTGGTATCAGAGCACTTTCCTTGGCAGAATTTGTGGGAATTTTTTTTCCAGGGTAGAGACGTATTCCAGTGTCTTTAAGCCACAGAGATCTGTCGTTACGTTCATAAACCCGTGGTTGACGGATTCATACACGCAGGAAATACAAGTGGTTCTTAAGCGCACATCTATTGGCCACCCTTGTAACCTCTATTGGTACCACTTCGAGTGGCATCGCATTAGACAACACCTGTGTACGGATCAGCCTAGATTTCCTTAAGCTCTCTTTAGATAAACCTATCGGCCATCGGACTGCTATAGCGTCACCGAGAACAACACTCGAGAAGATACTCTCTAGTACCTGGGTAGTCGGGTAGTATGGCTAAGGGTATGGTCTATCCTCCTTAGTTAGTGCCCTAAGCTATTGGGTCTAGTACTACTGTTGGAACCTACACGTATATCAAAGAGCTATAGCACAAGACAAACCCTTGTCTGTAGAACCCTTGAATACCTAACCCTTGGGGGACAAAAACATAAACAAATTAAAACAGACAAGATCTATTGCCGCGCAATTGTGTTCGGTTTTCCAAGTAAATACACATTTCTTTCTGGTTAATCATTTGGGGATTTCATCACTGCAGTATTCTTCAGACCGGAGTATAACTCCGCAGGTGTAAAAAAAAAAAAAAAAGTATGGAAATGTTTTCACCATTATTTGAGACCTATTCCATTGGATTCATCTCTTCGCCCTTATCACATTCATCCATATCATTTTTTGGCAAAATTTTTGACCTCGCCCGCCCCTTTTCAGTTCACCCATCCGCATGGCCCATACCCATAGCCAAGATATGGAAACTCACTTTAACACCTTGCAATCTGGTTTCCTCGAGACCCAAAAAGAAGTGAAACAACTGAGTGCTATTGTTGCCTCCATCGATTCATCCATCAATACAACCATAAATACAGCCATGCAGTCCTCAATGGAAAAAGTCAAACAAGAACTGACCACCCAGCTTGAATCTGTCTTTGCATCACTTTGCACCAAACTGAAGATCCCTATAGATGACCCTTTCTCTGAAGCACCTCCAAAGACTGAAGGCAAACATTCCTCCCATTCCCATACCTTTCATCCCCATCACTTTCAACATGACCTACGCCTTCCACGGGTGGATGTGACCAAATTTGATGGCTCGGACCCCACTGGTTGGGTAACCCAAATGGAACATTATTTCTCTTTATACGAAATTACAGATGACTTGGCCAAACTCTGGTATGGTGTTCTCCATATAGATCAAGAACGTTGGCAATGGTGGCAATGGAGAAAAACTTCTCGTCAAGGGTATATTGCTTGGACCCAATTTGTGACTAAGCTTTATGAATGCTTTGACATGAACACCAACCATTTGGGCCATTAGACAAAGTTGAAACAATCAGGAATAGTAGAATACTTCATCACTGCCTTTGAGCGCCTGGATTTTCGAATAGAGGGCATGACTGATGCTTTCTTTCAAGAGTGTTTTATCAGTGGCCTCAAGGAGGAGATTCGGGCCCATGTCCTCATGGCTCGACCCTAGATCTAGGTGGAGGATACTAAAAGAGATAAATAAGCACAACAGGTTGTATCCTCTCAAAATCTAAAACACTCCTTTATCCCTTGCCCTAAACCCGTCACTCCCACTACTCCCTCTGCCCCATTAAAGATCCAAAAATTGACTAGGGATGAAATGGATGAACACCAACTCAAAGGCCTTTGTTATAATTGTGATGACAAATATTTCCTAGGCCACAGGTATAAGGAACAAATGCTTTTTATGGACATCTCTGAGGATATTTCGGAAGAGGATGTTGAAACTCCCCTTGTGTCTGAGTCACCTGAAATCACTGACATAACCCCTCCCTCAGACCCTCCCAAGTAGAACCCATCATTTCCCTCAATGCTCTCACTAGCTTCTCCGCTCTCTAAACCCTCAAGTTAATCGATTACATCAAGCATCAGAAGGTCATCATTCTGGTTGATAGTGGAAGCACTCATAATTTTATTCATCATCGCATTGCCCAAGAAAATCATTGCTACATCCATGTTGTCAACAATTTCCAAATCATGATCGCCAATGGTGGTTCCATGAAATGTGGAGGGCACTGTGAAAATGTGTGTCTCCAAATCAATGACTACCACCTAAAATCCCATATGTTTTCTATCGACATGGGTGGTTGTGACATTGTGTTGGGTGCAAACTGGCTAAGAACTTTGGGTCCTATTCCCATGGATTTTAAGGCATTAACCATGCAATTTGACCAAGAAGGCAACCAATATAAATTCCAAGGAATCATTGTTGGTTCACATGAGGTCATTAGTTCCCATCGCATGGAAAAGGTGCTCAAAAAGAGTCATTCTAGTGTCATTGCCCAACTCCATGCCATATAAGAAACAGAGACACCCCCAGTGTCGCATGACCTCCAAGCCCTCCTTTCTAAACATCAAATGGTATTTTCCACTCCCCAAGGACTCCCTCCTTCCCATGGTGTTCATGATCATTCCATTCCCCTTATACTTGGAATCCTTCCTCCCAATATCTGTCCATGTCGCCACTCCTTTTCACAAAAAAATGAAATTGAGAAAATGGTCCAGGAACTCCTTAATGCAGGCATTATCTGCCCTAGTATGAGCCCTTACTTTTCTCCTGTAGTCATGGTCATGAAGAAACAAGGTTCTTGGAGAATGTGTTCTGACTTCCGTGCCCTCAACAAACTAACCATTAAAGACAAATTTCCCATTCCTATCATTGATGACCTCCTAGATGAATTGAGTGGCACCCAATTCTTTACTAAACTTGATCTTCGCTCGGGCTATCACCAGATACGTATGAAAGAGGTAGACATTCCCAAGACAACATTTCACACTCATGAGGGCCACTATGAGTTTTTGGTCATGCCCTTTGGCTTGTGTAATGCCCCCTCCACCTTCCAAAGCCTCATGAATCATGTCTTCTATCCCTTTCTCCGTCATTTTTTCTTATTTTTCTTTGATGATATCCTCATCTATAGAAAAACCTGGACAGACCATATTACTCATGTGGATCAAGTTCTCCATCTACTCTCTCAACACCAACTTTTCCTGAAATAGTCTAAATGTGCTTTTGGTGCCTCAGAAGTAGAATACTTGGGTCATCTAGTTGGCAAGGATGGCGTCAGGGTGGATCCAAAAAAGATTGAAGCTATGAAAGACTAGCCGCACCCAAAGACTCTTAAAATATTTCATGGATTTCTGGGCTTAACAGGGTATTATCGCAAGTTTGTTAAGAACTATGGAAAGATTGCAACACCTCTCACTTCTCTCCTCAAGAAGAACTCTTTCACTTGGACTCCAGCCGCTACTCAAGCTTTTCAAACCTTGAAGACGACCATGTGCACCACTCTGGTTCTAGCACTTCCTGATTTCACAAAGACCTTTGTGTTGGAATGTGATGCCTCAGGGAAAGGAATTGGCATTTTCCTTATGCAAGAGAGTCGACCTTTGGCCTTCACCAGCAAGAAACTGTCTGAAAGGAATCTAGGCAAACCCATTTATGAAAAGGAAATGTTGGCTATTCTGCATGTGGTTGATCTGTGGTGCCCTTATATCTTGGGGCAATGCTTCCAAATTAAGACCGACCATCAAAGCCTCAAGTAATTTATGGAACAACACATTTCCTCCCCGAAGCAACAAAAATGGGTGACTAAGCTCTTTGGATATGATTATGAGATAATTTACAAGAAGGGAAAAGACAATGTAGTGGCGGATGCACTGTCTTGAAAATATGAAGAAGAAGGATCCCTTTTTTCTCTTTCCTTCATTGTACCCAATTGGCTCCAAGCTGTGCGCTAGGAATGGCTTCAAGATCCCAAAAGTTTGCATCTCATCCAGCAATTGCTAACCAATGCTCCGGCTCCCCCAGGGTGCTATTGGCTCTAGGATGAGCTTTGATACAAAGGTCATTTGTATTTAAGTAAACAATCAAAGCTTAAATTCACGGTACTTTCTGAGCTTCATGCTACACCCATAGCGAGGCACTCAGGATTCACCAAAACATATGACAGGGTCAAACGTTCTTTTTTCTGGGATAGTATGAAACAGGACATCCATAATTTTGTCGTTGAATGTGAGGTGTCTCAACACAACAAGGGAGAAACATTCAAATGTCCAAGCACACTACAACTGCTTCCGATTCCACTTGCTATTTGTAAGGATATCTCTATGGACTTTATTACCAGCTTACCCAAATCAGGGAATAAATCAATCATAATGGTGGTTGTGGATCGCCTTTCCAAGTATGCTCATTTTTGCGCTCTTCAACACCCCTTTACTGCATCCACATTGGCTCAAATTTTCATGGACCAGGTCTTCAAGCTTCATGGCATGCTGCACTCTATTGTTTCTGATCGCGACCCAACTTTCACAAGAAATTTTTAGCAAGAATTGTTTAAGCTACAGGGCACCCAATTTCATCTCAGCACAACTTATCATCCCCAGACTGATGGTCAAACGGAAGTTGTCAAAAAGTGTTTGGAAACATATCTGAGGTGTTTTGCCTATGAAAAACAACATCAGTGGTCTCAATGGTTACCCCTAGCCGAATGGTGGTACAACACTTCCTACCATACAACTACTCGCATGACTCCTTTTGAAGCAGTATATAGACAGAAGCCACCTCCAGTTTTCTCATACTTATCGGGTACCTCGAAGGTCCAGGCGGTTGACCAAACACTTACAGTTCAAGAGGATATTCTTCCTACCCTTAAAGAGAACTTGGTCATGGCACAGAATCACATGAAGCAACAAGCAGATCAAGGTCACTCTAAACGTCAATTTGCAGAAGGGGATCAGGTGTTTCTGCGACTGCAACCATACAAGCAAACTTCCCTCAAGGCCAAGCATTGTCAGAAGCTAGCACCCAAATATTATGGTCCTTATAAAGTTCTCAAGCCTATGGGACAAGTCTCATATCAGTTAGCTCTGCCCAGTCAGTCGAAGCTACATCCTGTTTTTCATGTTTCATGCTTAAAGAAGGTGATTGGAACTAGGTGCCAAATTCAAACCAACCTTCCAGAGTTAGCTGAAGAAGGATCCATTTGGCTACATATAGAAGTCATTTTAGACCAACGTGAGCATCGCCTACATCAGAGAACCATCAAGGAAGTGCTAGTCTAGTGGAAAGATACGACTCCAGCAGATGCCACTTGGGAACTAGCTACCATTCTGCAGCAGTTTCCACATCACAAGCCTTGAGGACAAGGTTGTTTTTAAGGGGGTGGACATTGTAGGGTCCTAACCTACACATAGGTATATCAATATATTCAAATGTAATAAAGGTCAATATTAATAAGGCCTTTCAATAAAATGGAATAAGGCGGATGTAAGAATACCTAATAGAAGCTTCCGCTTCTAGAATGATCCTCCTCTAGATGCTTCTCTTGATAGACATATTTAGTATAAATAAGGGTCGAGGGTATGGAAACCCTAGATTGGAGATTATTGTAACAGCGCGCTACTCGAATGGAGGTTTCCCCCTCGAAGAGGCCCGTGAACATTTCTTTATGAATCAAAGTGCTATTTCTGTTGATGTTCTTATATCATTTATGTGTTATTGTGGAGATTATGCTGGTTATATCACTGTTATTCTGCCATTTCTAGCATTTTATTTTTGTTCTGCATATTTATTATATCTGGTATCTTGCATGCATACTGATCTAGTTGGACCAACTACAACAAAGGGCTTAAAAGGTGAGAGATACTTTATGTTATTAGTTGATGATTATACAAGAATGACTGTAGTTTGATTTCTCAAGAACAAGTCAGAAGATTTTCAAAACTTCAAGATCTACAAGGAAATGGTTGAAAATGAGATGGATTCAAGAATCAAATGCTTGAGTTCTGATAATGGAGGATATTTCAAATCAAAGTAATTTATGGACTACTGCAATAGTCATGGAATAGAAAGGCAATTCTTTATTTCTAGGACACCTCAAAAGAATGGAGTTGTTGAAAGAAAGAACAGGACATTACAGGAAATGGCTCAAACAATGCTAATGGATTCCAAATTGACAGATATATTTTGGACACAGACAGTGAACACAATAGTTCACATTCAAAACATAGTAATTCTAAAAAAAACACTGATAAAACTCCCTACGAGCTGTGGAAAGGAAGACCAGCAAATGTGAAGCACTTCAGAGTTTTTGGAAGCAAATGATTCATCAAAAGAGAAGATGGCAGAATGGGAAATTTTGACTCTCATGTGGACAAAGGAGTACTTGTTGGTTACTCAAGTACAAGGAAAGCATACAAGTGTTAAAATCTAATATTGAACAAAGTTGTGGAAAGCATCAACGTAACAATTGATGAAATAGGCAGACCAGAATCAAAGGAAGAAGAAAACAAATCATTGGAACAACTTTTTGAAGAAGAAGAAGCAGAAGATGAAGTAGAAGAGGAAGATGAAGAGAATCTGATAGAAATAGAAGAACAAGTTCAGCAAGTATCTCAAAAGACACCTAACAAATGAGTACAAAATAATCATCCTTCAGATCAGATTATTGGAAACAAAGATGCAAGAGTTGATACTAGAAGAAAAATTCGTTCACCAGAACAAACACACCTAGCACTCTTATCTACAATTGAACCAAACTGTTTTGAAGAATCCAACAAGGATGAATTTTAGAATAAGGCCATGAATGAAGAATTGGATCAAATAGAGAAAAATGACACTTGGAAACTGGTTCCAAGACCAAAGAATAAGAATGTGATCAACACAAAATGGGTTTTCAGGAATAAATTAAATGAAGATGGACAAGTTACAAGGAACAAAGCTAGATTGGTATGTAAAGGATATGCACATATTTAAGGAATCGACTTTGAAGAGACATTTTCCCCAGTTGCCAGAATAGAAACAATCTGGTTGCTTTTAGCTTATGCATGCAACAAAAATGTTAAAGTATATCAGATGGACATAAAATCAGCGTTTCTGAATGGGGGACTTGAAGAAGAATTCTACATTGAACAACCAGAAGGATTTCAATTGTCAGAGAACGCAGATTATGTGTATAAATAAAAGAAGGCCTTGTATGGTCTAAAACAGGATCCTAGAGCATGGTACTCTAGACTGGATAAGTATCTGAAGCAGGCAAGGTTCAGAAAAGGAAGTGCAGACAACAACCTCTACATCAAGGTAAGTGAAGGTAATATTTTATTAATTGAATTTTATGTTGATGATATTATTTTTGGTAGTGATGATGACAGGTTAAACCAAAAATAAAAGATATGCAGAATGAATTTGAAATGTTGTTACTTGGAGAGATATCCTTATTTTGGGGACTTCAGATACATCAAAGCAACCAAGGAATCTTTATTTCTCAAACCAAGTATATCATAGAAATGCTAAAGAGGTTTGGAATGGAAGATTACAAACCAGTTATCACTCCCACGCAAACCAGTTTCAAGTTGAGCAAATATGATGATTCAGAGTCTATAGATCAGAGACGATACAGGTCAATGATTGGCAGCCTACTATATGTGATATCATCCAGACCAGATGTAATGCAAGCAGTTGGACATGTGGAACCATTTCAAACAACACCAAAGGAGTCACATGTGTTAGCAGTGAAGAGGATTTTTAGATATCTCAAAGGAACATAAGAGTTTGGATTATGGTATCCAAAAGGAAAGGACCTATCACATATTGCCTACACAGATGCAGATTGGGCAGGTCGTATTGATGACCGACGAAGCACCAGTGGAGCAACGTTCTACTTGGTTCTGTGTTTAGTATCATGGCTAAGCAAGAAACAATAATCAGTATCTTTATCTACAGCCGAGGCAGAGTATATTACAACAACATCATGTTGTACACAGGATATTTGGATGAAAAAAAATCTGACTGATATACAGGTTGAGTATGATGATCCCATTTCAATCTATTGTGATAATACAAGTGCCATCAGTATCTCGAAGAACCCGGTGATGCACTCCAAGACGAAGCACATTCCAATAAACTATCATTTTCTACGGGAGTAGGTTGCAGAAAAGAACATTAGAGTTGAGTATGTGGGCACAAAAGAACAAGTGGCAGACATCTTCACAAAACCACTTCCACGAGAATCCTTTGAATATCTTCGCCAGAGACTTGGAGTTATTTCTACTCCAAAATGAATTCTTTTTTAATGTTTATCTTATATGTCTTAGATTTACATGAGGAATCACCATAAGAGGACAGTTCAGTTAGGGGGAGCAACCCCGGATGGAAATATACCTTTTCCATTGATGACAAAGGGGGGAGATATTTATCAGATGCAGAGGACAGAGGCATGGTCCCAGGGGGAGCATGAGTGATATGATTTTAGTATTGCATCAGAGTGCTTCCATCAATGCCAAAGGAGGAGATTGTTGATTAAGGTTGGTTTTCATTGATGTCAACCCTTGAAGAAAGCCCCGTAGCACAAAGGTTGGGTAATAGAACCAATATTGTTTGATGTAAATATGACTCATTATTGTCTTGTCATGGTTGATAATAAGTATAAATGGATGAACTCCAAAGTGGTCCCCTTATTGTGAAAGCCCTCACGGGAAGACGCTTTCCAAATTGAGTTATCTTAGAAGTATGGTTAGAGAACCCATGATTATTTGTGGAATAATGAGATGAAGGCTAGTGAATTTTTCAATTAAACTATCCTATATGGATAGTTCTTGTCATTTCGTTCCCGGTGGTATGTGGAACATCACATAACTCCTCACGGTTAGAGAGTTATGGCCATGTGAAGTTGGAGAACCCGGGTTTGGCTAATGGACCCAAGTTTGTTTGATGGATAATGGTATGAGTTTTGATATATTTGTAGGTAATAGTATTCTATATGGATAGTACATTTCATTCCATTTAAAGTGGTATGTGGAACGTCACATAACACCTCACGGTTTGAGAGTTATGGCCTTACGAAGTTGGAGGACCCTCATATGTTGGCTTGAAGCCCCAAAAGGTCAAAGTAGTCAAAGTGGTTTAAGATATTTTAGAAGGTAAATAATAAAGTGAATTGAAGGTATTACAATTCAAAGTGAATGCAAAATAAATTATTTAAATAATAAATTTAATGGAGAAATTAGAAGTGGGTTAACCCTAGAAAAAGGAAAGTGGGTAAAGTGACCTAGAAGATGTGTTTAATGAAGCTACTTGGAGAGTATAAATAAGAGGCAAGGCTCTCTCATTTAAATCAAACTTGAACATATTGAATACCTAGAGGTCTCTAAGGTAACCAAAGTATATCTAAGCCGAATTTTTGAGGAAAGTGAAGAAAAGAAGGCCAAATTCAAGGAAGGATAAATTCTTTTGATGATGGTTTCTAAGGTATGTTTTTTTCAGTTCATCTCACCATTTTATCAATAACGTTTTTTCTAGAATGACCCAAGTATATTTGGTAAAAAATTCATCTTGTGGGTCGTATTTTTGGAGTTACACTCTGTGGAAAATAGGGTTTGTGGCCAGTCCTGAAACTAGTCAAAAACAGGTGTTTCGGGTAAAAGCATCATAACTTCTTCATAAAAGATCCAAATTTAGTGAAAAAACATTTTTTGGTTAGAGTACAGTTTTTAGTATGTTGTGTAATAGTTTCAAATCGATTCAACAAATATTTTGTGTGGAGCACGCTCTACAAGGTCGCTCTCTAGAATAAACTAGAATTCAACAAGGTATGCCATTTTTGCTATAACTCCTTTTCTGAGAGGTTCCAAGTAGTGACACCTGGAGGAATTGCACAAAACAAACTAAAGAACATTGTGTATCAGTTTCATATCTTTATTCATTAGAGGTACACATTTATCATCATTTCAAGTTAGGGTTGTTGGTTGATCCAAAAACTAGTCATGTGAGAAGTTTGATGAAGATGCTAGTCTCTTGTTGTCAATGTTAAGGAAGGTTTGCAGGTATGTGATCATATACACCAGGTATATTACAGAGATACAAATCATATTTGGATGATGAAATTGATGAGGTATTTTGGTTAAGGTACATGTTGGGTACATGGTTGAGACAAGTAGTTGATGAGTTGGGAACTTACATGAGGTGTATAGTTGATGATGTTGGTACATATTGATGAGTCATAGTTGATGAGTAGTTCACACATGATTGGTACATAGTTTTTCATGGTTGGATGCACGTTTTTATGGTACAAGTTGATTACAGGTTGTTTGGTACAGGTTGGTGCATGGTTGATGCACTTGTTTATGGTACAGGTTGATTACAGGTTGAGCTATAGGTTGATGCATGGTTGATGCATGGTTGATGCATGGTTTAGGTTTATTGGTATAGGTTTACAGCAGTATATATCATAGTGATAGTGTGACAATGGTTCCATCATTATAATTCTACTTAATGGCGGTTGGACGGGGCAAGAACAGGTGGTTTTAACCACCTTCCGGTTGTAGCTAGAGAACATAGGGGGTTGTAGCCTTCTTCTGGTTGTAGCCAGAGAATTGGGGAGATGGAGCTTCCCTCAGGTTGTAGCTTGAGAAACTAGGGGGTTGGAGCCTCCTTCTAGTTGCAGCTGGAAAACAAAGGAAGTTGGTGCTTCTAATGAATGTAATTCTTCAAGATATATAAGAAAAAGCATTATGTGGTTTTCCCCCGCTTTGGATTTCCACGTAAAACACTGGTGTACTATGTATGTGTATGATTGTTCATTTGTTTGTTGCTTATTTACTTTGCAGTTATTGGATGATAATGCTACATTGATATAACACTTGGATTATATGGTTAAAAATGATTAAATTGCTCTATTATTGATTCACCCCCCCTCTCAGTAATCCAACAAAAGGAACCATCAAAGGAATTGATGATGGTGAGGTGATATTATCAGTATTTTGAAAAGGAACCATTGAAGGAAATAATATTAATTGTAAGGTGACATTAGTGAGGGCATGTGCCATTGATTGTAGCTGAAAGGCACCGTTGAAGGAATGAGGTGAATATGTTAGCATGGGGATGGCAAAGGAACCATCATTTTCTTATGGATATGGTGAACATATGTGTAGTGCATAGCTTCAACATCTTAACTTCTTCAAAACCATGTTGTTTCACCTTGGTCTAGATGATGAAGCCTTGTTTCCTCAAATTCCCTCTTAAGATTTGGTTAAGTTATCTGGTCAAGTGTGAGAATCTTGGAATAAATAATCTATAGAAATTAACCAATCCCAAAAAAATGAAGTTTTGTGATATTACTTAGCTCACAACTCATAAATGTGTGCATTCCTATTTAGGAAATATATTGGGTATGTGTGGACTTGTTTAGACCTCGGTCTTCATAAATGCCAATGACTTAGTCTTCCATAACTTATGGCATTGTGTTCCTTAGTAAGCTCAATATAAATTTATGGATAAGTTGGCATTGGCGTTATGGCATAAGTTGCATAAGTAAATTCAATATCAAGTTGTTCGTTGCATAGTTGCATAGAGAACTTCATAAAATCACCATCAAGGAGAAGTTCCCTATTCCATTCATTAATGAGATATTAGATGAAATGGTGTTGTGTTGCTTAGTAAGCTCAATATAAAGTTAGAATATCATCAAAGTATTGTTGCATAAGTTACATAGTTGCATAGTTTCATAAAGTTGCATAAAATTGCATAGTTGCATAAGTTGCATAAGTTGCATAATTTTCATAAGTAAGATCAATATCAAGTTTATCAAGTTGCATAGTTGCATAGTTTCTCAAGTTGCATAGTTGCATAGTTGCTTGTTTTAGGGACCTATTTTTTTCTAGGTTATCCTCTCCCATTTAGTGATTTAAATGGATATGATGATGGATTAGGTACCTTGGGTGATTGTAGGATTGTAAATCCTTGGAGGTTGATGTGGGAGACACATTCCCCATTTTCTCTCATGCAATGTTTGTGAAGGGCATCCTTGAACTTCAACCTTCTTGAACCATATGTTAGTGGTACCTTAGGCGTGCATGAAATCATCAAAATCATATCTAAAATAGGATACAACAGACACTCAATCATCCAAATCATTTCATAATCAATAAATTACACAAAACCTAGCACAAGTATATTAATCATGGTCAATAGAGGTATCATGGAGTACAAAGATGATCAAAATATCTTAAAAATGGGCCTCATGATACTACAATTGGGAGACCCTCCATCACCTCCGAAATTAATTTTTTTCACACCCTTGTGAAAACAAAAATGATGATGTAGCTACTGCTACTTCCTCTCTTACTAATTAACTACAACTAATCTCTACAATCCTTCTTCAAATCATATTCTGCAAATTGTCTAGTGTCACCATTTCGATGGTACCGAGGATATTTCTACACCTTTTTCCAATCTTCCCTTTCCTTATCTTCATCCAAGAATACTATTTTTGTAGAGTACAAAAGGAGAGGGGGGTTGAACCTAAGATATATCTAATTAATATTGACCCTCCTCAATGAATTCCTGCACAATTGGTCCCTAAACATGGAGGCTTGCAAATTACTAGGGAAATGAGGTTCAACCCTCTTGAGGTCATGTGAGAATGAATTCCGCCTTCTTTAGTGGGAATAGGGAGCATATTTATGTTTGATCCAATAAAGGAACATCGGATGGTTTTTAAAATAATATTATCTTATGTATAAGGAACCAACGTCTATGTCTTAGTCATCAAGATCAATGTAATGATAGTTTTGACTTACATGGGTTTGTCAATGAAGATTGGGTTGGAGATGTGGACAAGAAAATGTCCACAAGTGAAACTATATTTTATTTGTTCCAATGATTAGTGAGGTCGATGGGTAAGAAACAAACCATCATTTCCTCTTATAGTTCAAAGGCATGCTATGCTACTGCAACAAAAGTTATCAAAGATGCATTTTGGTTATTGAGATTATGAAACAATATTGCTATCAAATAGGCTAGTTTAGAAATCGAATGTGATAGACAAAGCACCATTTTGATATCCAAAGCACCATTGAAATTTCAATTTTTAGAAATAGAGAAATATAAGGCTTGGAAGGTATTATCCTAGGTTTCAATTTTTTTTGGTTTTGGAGTGCTAGGATATCAGTTCAAAATAAATTTGGGAACCACACAGAGCTATCAAACCCCCTCAGTAGGGATATAACCACATAGACTCTTAAACGAAATGCAAATACCACTTAATGACATTCTAAACCTTTTCTAGCATTTTTAGCAGCAATTACAGGATTAGAGCCATTACCATTTTAGAGTTTGGACGGATGGGGCTCCTTTGCCTCCATCGATGTCCAAATGGAAGATGTGACCTGACCCTAAATATCTCGACTCTTGCATGGGTTTGGTCATTAGATATGGCACGCTTATTTTCCTCTGTGAATGTCTCCACTCCTACACATGGGATTTCACCGGCTATGGCTGCTATCTTATGCCTAGGGTTGTTGTCTCCACTCCTACGTGGGGATTAATAGATGCTCTTTGTGGTTGTTGGAGTGAATGGAATGAGTGTGGGGTACATTGGCTTCTCTCTGTGGTTGTTATGGTCTAAATGGAATGGGCACAAGGTGAATGGAATGGGTGAGGGGATGAATGTTGTGTTATGAGTTTTGAAATTTGTTTTGTTTTTTTGTTTTTTGTTTTAATAACGCTTTTTATTATTTGTTTTTAATTTATTTAATATATATATTTTTTTTTGTTTTTGTTTTTTTGTTTTGTATTTTTTTTTATGATTTACTATTATTTGTTTTTAATTAAATTAATATATATTATATAATTTAAATTATTACCCCAAGCCTATATAATACAAATTATTTATCCCATGCCCATTAATGAGGTATTAAACCACCAGGCATATTCCCTATGAAGGGGGCATTTTGCCTTTGAGTAGGTTATGGGTGTCATTTGTGAGGTTTTATGCTCTAGGGATGGGTTTCAGGGCCTTAACGATGGTTGGGAGAGGAAATAGAAGGCCTTAATTAGGAACTTAAGTGAAGCTTTTAGGGATTTGCGCCATGAATGATACCTTGAACCACCACACAGGCCCTCTAAAGGGAATCTTTGGCCTCTAATAGTGATATGCATGCCCTTAGGATGTTTTCCAAACTAGGGATGGGTCTCAGGGCCTTGATAATAATTTGAGGAAGAAAACAAGGTTCTTAAGCCCTAAATGAATCTTGTAGGGCTCAGGGGCCATGAATAGGCCTCAAATCATTGCATGATTCCTCTAATAGAGATATTTGGACTCCCATTAGGATATTGGCATAATTAAAGATCTTTAACACCCACGAGATGGGTCTAGGGGCCTTGACCATGGTGAATAAAGGAAAACAAAGACCTTAGCATATAAATGAAACTTCCACATCTCAAGGGCCATAAACAAGGCCTCAAACCACCACATAGGCCCTTTTAGAGGTGATATTTGGCATCAAAGTGGCATATGTATCTAAAGAATTGGGGTCATTGAAGTTGCACATGAAGTACAATATCTTGTACATATTTTTAATGATAACCCTTTTTCAAGCCATACTAGACATGGAAAAATTCTTGAACATGTGCTCAAAAGATAAAAGTGGGATAACAAATGACATCAAAATATATGAAAAATAGAAAAAAATAAAAGAGAATAGCTATATTTCTAATGATGTAGGCATGGTGATAGATACACATGAAATAGTACATTAGTATATTCATGAAGGAACACTGCCAAGGATGTATGAAAATACCTATCTTGTAGGGTTTCTTTTAATACTCTTTCACTTGTTAAAAAATTTATTTTTTAATTTTTAATTTTTCTTGTTATTATTGTTTGATTTCCTTTGTAATGTGTTCCTTAGTTTGTAGGAGCCAATAGTCATGGATGTAGTCTTTTGGAAGAATTTGAACCTCCATTTTCTCAAATATGAGGTGTGTTGTCATTTTTCTTCATTAAAGGATATTGGTATAAATCCATGACCTATATTGTATCTTTGATCTTACTCACAAGATTGGGGAACTTCATGGTAGCTAGAGGCCCAAAATGGATCAATCTATAATTGGTTACGTCATTGCTCTTCATAGCGAAAAGTAGAATACATGAATAATATAAAAAAAAATCACTCCTTGCATTATAAATGAACTTTTGAAGGTTTTTGAGGCATGAAATACATGCCACCATCCATAACATATCTTTCCATAAGCTTAAAAATGCATTCTAGTTGATAAAAATGCTCATTTTTGTTAAAATTTGAAATTTGGTAAAATAAACAAAGTTCAATTCATCCCAAGAGGGGTTAGAAAAATGCACATAGGACACTCTTAAATGATTTCCATGTAGAATAAAAAATAACATGGATGAATTGAAATTTCCTACAAAATGCATATCACATATTTTCAAAACTAATCTCTAGGTGCATGTTGTCAATTTGCCAATTTAGCTATTTCATTGTTTTTGCATGTTTTAACTTGTTTCTACCAAAATGCATGCCTAAGATTTTTAAAGTTTAAAATATCAATTTCCAAATTTCTTAGTGTTCCTTAGAACATTCTTGATCTATATACATTGTTATATTTCCACTTTAAATAAAAAATGTTATTGTTGTGCAAAAATACCATGAAATTGCCACATTACACCGAAGGACAAATCAAGCCAGACTGGATTAGAAAGATGCTAACTTGACATTACAAAATCACCTATGGTGAAATATGACGGTTTATGCATGAATTATATCAAGTGGACTAAAACCCCATATGATCAAGTTCTCAAAAATATTCTCCATATACAAATTATTAATCATTTAATATGCATTTCGATTGAGTTACACATTTTTCACTAGCTCTAGAAATGCATCATTTGTTATGAAAATGCACACAGGGGATAGAAAATGCATTCAAATTAGTACATGAAATATGAAAATTATGTATTAATATATCATGGACCTCTCCATATGGTTGTATTTCATGCTAGACCTCAACAACGAATGTTGTTGGCAACTTATGCTCAACAAAGAAGATCACAATACAAGCCTAAATATAAATGCAAAAACCAAATATTTTGGTTTGTGTAGGATTTTGGTCTAAGCCATGGATGATCCTACATCAACATGTTGGTGCATACTGGGGCGTTCATTTTTCTATTGCTGGATTATATTTCTTGTTACTAGCAAAATATTTTTCATTTTGGAACAACATACTTTTTTAGGTCAATGAAATGAAATCTAAGCATGTGGGAAGATTGAGAACATTACAATACATCATTTTCATGCTTTATTTCATACATGGCATGCATATTTTTCTTGGGTGTGCATTTTTTTATTTTAATTTTATTTAATTTTATTTTTCTAAAAACTTGTGTGTAGTTCTTGAATTGACAAAAACAAGGAAATATTCATGTTGTCATCTCTATATAGTGTATATAGGCACTATAGTGTTAATTTTGAAAATGTAGGATGGTTCGCCATCTATGATAGTACATATAAATATTTTCATATTTCATCTGGAGTTCATTTGTGAGGTTTGGGATGCATTTTACATAGCCATGCCATATTGTTTTGGGTACCTTGTTTTACCCATAGAATTAAGTTTTTTAAGTAAACACTCATCATTTTGAGCAATTTGCATGCATTCTAAGCATGTGAAATGATATTCCTTGGAATATCATGACATGTCAACTTTGCATACCAACCCTTTAGGTGTGCATATTTAGGGAAGGGGTTTCATTTTATTGAGTCTATATAAAATTAGAGATATATAATGTGCATTTTCTAACTAAACGAGTTTATAATTTAACTTGTAATTCCAACAAGGACTCCATGTCATATGTACACATAGGATTAAGTTTATGATGATTCAAGAATGTTTGTTAAGGTATTTTTCCCATTTCTAGACTTAAATAACATAATACATATAGCAATGCCAATACAAATAGAAATACAGAAACACATATCTCAAGCAAATGAACAAAATGACTATGATCTTCATATACTAATAACAAATTTTGAATGCAAAGGTAATTGTATACAACTCCAAATTTGGTACTCCAATCGTCAATCCTAATCCATAACAATAATGCACATGATCCTATTGGTGGGTATCCCAAGGTAAATCTACAAAAACAAGAGATTGTATGCTATTGTACAGATAAAAAAAATTGAATTTTGTCCCACTCACCATTTACTAGCAAGTTGTACTAATTTTTGACTTGAATATGAGGTTAGCTAGAACCAATCTAGAAATGTTTTCCATGTATAGAAAACAACCTTATTAATATTTTTATATCCTTCCACAGTGAACTCCAATGAATTCTTCTTCTTCATAATCCTAAGGTGTATAGAATACACAATAGTAAATTCAAAGGTTATTGTATACAACTCCAAATTGGGTAATCCAATCCTCAATCCTGATCCATAAAAACAATGCACATGATCCCAATGGTGGGTATCCCAATATAAATATACAAAAAGAAGAGGTTTTATGCTATTTTACAAATAAAAAAATTTGAATTTTGTCCCACTCACCATTTACTAGCAAGTTGTACTAATTGTTGACTTGAATATGAAGTTGGCTAGAACCAATCTAGAAATGTTTTTCATGTATAGAGAACAACCTTATTAATATTTTTATATCCTTCCATAGTGAACTCCAATGAATCCTTCTTCTTCACAATCCTAGGATGTTTAGAATATACAACAATAAGTTCAATCTTTTCCCCAACTTTCTCATGAACATGGAATCTCTACATATGTGTCACTATGTATTGTATTTTAAGATTTTAAGTGATTTTACACTTTGTATGAGATAAGATAAATGTTGTGATGATTCTTGATGTGGCCAAAAAATGCCAAGATAAGAAGACCCTATTACATCCTCACTTCCATATTCCCTAGAGGAAGATAATCTGACAACAACAACTTTCTTATTGTCTTTTTTTACAAGAATTTGAAACATAGTATGATCTCCATTATTCATGGAAAAAAAACAAAAGAACAAGTCCCCTTCTCAAGTGGTTGGCGACCATATTATAGAGGGTTATCGTTAAAAAAACAATTATAGTTCCTATAATGAATAACCATACAATTAACATCACACATTATGAATATAATTTCATATAAAAAATAATAGTTAAAAAAAATAAAGTATTGAGAAATACATACCATTCATGATATGTAACAGTATCAACAATGTTTTCCATTTGTAAAACACCTCTTCCTTATAGCTTAGAAGAATATCTTAGTTACATATCCATCATAGGTTTGATCCAAGAGAATCTTGCTAGCCTTGGTGTGTCTGTGGACCAACCTAGCACTTCCTAACCCGTTGTTCAATAGGGGAGTGGGGGGGGGGGTTATCCACCCCAAAATTTGGTTTATTTTCAAACATCCATGTGTAGTGGGTCTCGTATGAAGCCAATAAACATGAATTTTATTGATTATTTCTCACCCCATATGCATATTTTGAATCGTCAAAACCCGTTTGACACTTTTTGAGTGGAAAAGCAAGGAGGCGGTTTTTTTTTAAGGTTTCCAATGAAGATAATATCATGGAATTTTTTGGGGATTACTAACCCCTATAAAAAATCCATGGTTTAGAGAGTGAGATATTTTTCTTATGGAATTGATTTTTGTGTTTATAAGAGTTAGAGTTACTAGGTTTAAACTTTATTCAACACTTTGAGTAATTTGGCCAAATTATGTCAAAAAAATCACCATGTCTTTGGTTTAGTTGGTATATTCCAAAAAAACAAACAAGTAGGTTTTGAAAATATTAGATAAAGAATAAATTCTTCTTCTTATTTAACCATGATAGAATATGGTTAGTTTAGGCAGTGGGATATATCACCTTATCTAATCACTAGTTAATATTTTTCTCCATTTCCTAGGGTTTTGAAATCCCAAGGTGTTGAACTCTTAATTCAAGTTGAACATATATAATTTGAAGCGCAAATCATGTGTTGAAGATATCAAAATAATATGGAACCTAATTCCAAGTTCCCGAGTGGAAAATGGTTGAATTCCTTGGTGGGAATATTCCATTAGAAAAATCATTGCCTTTCTCAGATGTTATGGTAGATAGTTGGTGACATTTAGAAGAACAAAAAAAAAGGAAATATTTTAATAGCTCGAGGAATTTTCAATAATGCCTCAGCTTATCCCTTCAATGAATAAAAACTGACCAAAAAATGACAAACACTAAAGTTTGATGAGGCATATAAAATAATGGGGTCCCAAATCAAAGTTGGGTTCCATTGGCTTAAGACATGTGAGAAGCCTACTATGAGATTTTTCAAAGATCTTACTTCCAAGGAATTTTTGAAGCATATTAAGGACCTCAAAATAAAAAACAATAGAATCATTGACCAAGGGAACATTGGAAAGAAGTTTGTTAATCATTACAAATTGGTTTTTCAATCTCAAGGAATTATAACAAAGAAAAGAAAGGTGTCTATGAAAACTTTTGTTGATGTAGTCCCAAGAAATTCGATGCAAAAGGAATAATGGGTATGTGATCAAAGGCTTATAATGTTGGATTAATTGATGACTGCCCTCAAAGAAATGGTTGATGATCAATTTCTCACATGAGACTACTTTCCATGAGAATTTAATAAAGTCGCTTTCCATTCTTGGGTTTCTAGATATTTAGAATATGGGAATTTTATAAAGCCACTTTCCTTAAGGATAAATTTCCAGTTTTAATATATCTCCCTAAGTCATGAAAATGAGTCAAAGGCTCATTATTTATGGGAGTTGATATTAAAAAAATGGTGGAAGTGGCCACATAATTCAATTGTGAAGGAGGTTTTTCCAACTAACTAGTAGGGATAGACTATATATGTATGATCCACTAAAGGTGATACATTATCCGGTTTTTCCAACTAACTAGTAGGTGATAGAATATATATGAATCATCATCCAGTTTTGAAACGATGTTGAAAGGATTGATGATATCATCATCGCCATCAATGTCAATTTCAAGAATATTTTCATCAACATCATCATCAAGAATTGCAATATTGTCTCCTACACCTGGATCATCATATTCTTCATCTTCTTCATCTATTGACCCTCCATGATCTTGTGGCTTTGTTTGATCTGTCGAAGCATATTCTTGATATTCAATATCATCTTCTTCCTACAAATTAGTATACTTAATTTTCCTTCCTCTTGGATCATATATAACAACAAATGACTAATCCCTTTCACCTAGAACATCTGAGTAAAAGACATGTTCACATTGCCTTGGAAAAACATAGTGATCATGTCCTCTTTCAAACATCGTTGCTTTAATCATTTGAAATTAGTTGGCATGTTGAATAACAGTTCTTTCCTCATCGCGTTCATGCATTCATAACCTATACCATTTGACATCGAACAAAACTAATTTGAAGGAATTAAAGTCGCACTCAAGTATATCATTTAAATACCCATAATATCTATTTTCAGATTCTTGGGGATGTTTTTCACTCCTAGAGGAAACATTAGTGACCTGGAATACTGCAGTTATCCCACTATCAAAAGTTTTCCTGGTTTCATCTAATTGTTTGATGCAAAATTTACAACCATTGCACCACATAGCCTTGTGGTGTTTCAACTACAATATGTTAGATATGTAAAAGATGCATTGTCAATTAATAAATTAACATAAATTTATATAACTTCGAAAGTATCTAAAAAATACAGTACACATGTAGTCACATTAATATAATATAAAATAACTGAATAATATGGGTGAATTTTCTTACCTATCCATCTTTCAAACCATATGCTAAATCAATTTCCCTCTGCGTAACATTGCCATCTCCGTTACGACGAGCTTCTCTAACCAATTCAGACAGTCGTTGCCATGATAACCTACCTCCATTATGTTGTCTACATCTTTCAATCCATACATTCATCCAGTCAAGATTATTTGCAATGTACAAATGCAGTGCATCCCACTCTTGAGCAACTGAATCAAAAAAACAGAATTCACCAATATTAAATATTAGTTATAATGTCCAATATGCAGGTAATTATAAATATTTATAATTTATGAAATAAATTATATTAATATATTAATGAGTATGGTCATATACACAAAAAACAAAACTTTTAATGTATTATTAATATAAATTTTCACAATTATTAATATATTACCTCTCATTTTTTTTCATTCTACCTTGCCCCAACAAATGCTCCTAATATTCAATTTTTTTGATGGAGTTCACATCACAAATGCGATCCACTGCATGCATAGTTGGCGCTGCTAATTTAGGAAGATACTGACTAATATACACCATGGATTGATATACCATATATCCCTCTACCATATAACCCTCGGGATTTGCTCTTTGTCTAGCCATTGCCTTCAATGATTTCAAGTGCATCTCCACTATCCACATTGACCTTGTGTGAACAGGTCCACAAATTTCAATCTCCTCAACTTGGTGTATGAGGTAGTGTTCTTGTGCATTGAAAAATGTTGGAGGTATATACTTTTTCATTTCACACATTAGACAAGGAATTTCTCCCTTCCAATACTTTATACCATCTTCATGGATTTTTGTCAATGAAAACCATCTACATGAGATCATGACACAATAAAATAACATGTTTCAACATAACATAATATAATATATTACATTACAAGTAAAACATGTGTCATTAAGTACAACAATAATTTGAAATAACATTTTGCATATAAATCACAACTACTTACCTCATGTATTTTCCAAGATCATATATAACTTGTTTGACGTTGTTGTCAAAGTTGTTTGGGAGAGATAGCGGTAGAGCATACTATAACAAAAAAATGAATCATTATTTGTTTCAACCAAAGTAGACAAGAAAAAAAAATGTATAAGGCCAATATATATAAATATGTATACCAAAATTATTACCTTAATGAAGGTATGCCAATAATGTGTTTTTACCCCACTAAATTCACCTTTCTTTGTTAAGATATTGTTTATGTTTGAAGCAAAACCTGTGGGAAATTTGATTCTTTAAATGACCTCTTTTACATCATTTCTTTCTTGCTCTGTTAATAACCATGGAAGGTTATTTCAGTCTAGTACTCCATATGAGTTATTTGAATATCATATCACACTTCGCATTGCATGATTGGCTTCCTGAATGTCAGTACAAATTTTGACAATTTTTTCTTTGTCCTTCCTACCATCTATGATTCGCCATAATGTTTCAGTCACATTCTTCCCGATATGCATTGTATCAAACAAATGAGATATTTTTAGCTCCTCATAGTAGGGAAACCTCATGAATTGAGTGGTATAACATTTCATTCATCGTGGAAGCCCATTATTAATACCTTCATGATGATTGCGGCCTTCATGAAGCATAAAAGAAATCACAAAAATAATTATCAAATACGGTAAAATAAATTCAATGATTAAAATAAACATTCAAAACATTACATGATCTACGATACATTATGAAATTGAGTACCTTGACGATCTCTATTATATTCCAACCTCCATAGGTGAGGTGTCATTCTTCGTGGTTTTAAACCAGTCTCTTCTTTCCCATTGAAAAGATGTTTTTTAGTAGAACAATACCTATGGTTCTTAGGAAGAAGGTACCTATACTCATCAAACACCATCTTTCCTAAACTTTTTAAATGACGATACTTCATCTTAGGGCCACAAACTAGACATGCAAATTTACCCTTTGTTTGAAGGCCTGCAACAAATGGATTAATGTCAATTATACGATGAGATTATTTAAAAATTAAACATGCACCATGATAACATTAAAAAATTATATAGTACTAAAAAGCGATATTAGAATGCTACATACCACAAAAATGTGTTAGTCCATGGGCTTCATGAATTTTCCATAAAAGTATTCCACAGAATTTAAATTTCTTCTCCCCGATTGGTTTACATATGTCATACATTGTGATGCCATCCCATAACTTTAGTAGCTCATTGATAAGAGGCTCAATATATACATTCATATATTTAACCTGGTACTTACCTAATTGTTTGAAATTACACATAATTACTATAGGAATGATATCATGTAATATATGTAAGTAAATAAATGAACAAAAGATATTATGCAAAAATTGAAACAGATGAAAATGTTACATTCAAAAAATTAATGTAAAACAATACCTGAAACAATCATTGTCAACATTATGTGCTCCCTCTTTATTGACATCCAAGGAGGAATGTTATTGTTAATAACAAAAATAGGCCACACTGAGTAAATAGACCTAAGCTCTCTGAATGGATTAACGCCGTCAGATGCCAATGAAAGCCTAACATTACGAGGTTCATCTTTGAAATCTACCCATTTTTCCTCAATTTCCCTAAATGCAGAACCATTGGTGGGCATTCGAAGAACACCATCTCCACTTATGTTACATGCATGGTAATCCATAAATTATGCTATGCTTTCACAACTAAACAATCGTTGCAAACGTGAAATTATGGAAATATGACAAAGAACCTTTTGAGGCACCCTTTTTGTTACTTGATCGGTTCGATATCTACCGATAAGACATTGTGGACATTCTGTTTTTGAAGCATGTTGTCCATAATATATAATATGGTCATTAGGACATGCATCTATAGTTTGATAATCCATTCCAATGTCTTTCATAATGGCATGCAAATCTCGATATGTGCGAGGTAAAATATTTGACGATGGTAACAAACATTCACCTAACAATCTACAACATAACAAATAACTAGTTAATGTAAGAATATTAATCGTAAAAATTGCATTCTTATTTTACACATTAATTAACACTAAAAAAAATAGAAAAAAATCAACATTTATGTATAATATGAGATGAAACATATTGCATACCTTAGGATCTGTTTCATACAAGTGTTCGAAAAATTATTCATAACCTTTAAGCTCACTAGCAACAATGTAGCGAAGAGAATATTTTCTCTCGATCCTTCATAAAGTCGTTTATTTTCCTTCTCTAATAGAGGTTCATCATGAATATCAGCATTGATTGAACCTCATCTAGTTGCGAAAAAAAATCTTGGATCATTTTATTTTTCCCATCATCTTCTTCCATGGGATCATTAACATGATTTTTCCCATCATCTTCTTCCATGAGATCCTCATTTTCTTGGTCATGATTTTCCTCAGCTTGTACAACATCATTTCTACTAATACTTGGTGCAATATTCTACGGAAAGTTAGAGGGAAACTCTAACTTTATAATAGAAACAATCATGAAAAATTAGTTTATACTATAACAAACATTCAAATAATATATATACATATATATAATTTTATATAAAATTGACAAAATAGAAAAATATAATGAATATATAGCTAATTACCATAATAAAAAAAGATAATGAATATATAGCTAATTACCATAATAATAAAATATAATTAATATATATCTAATTACCATAATAAAAAAAGATAATGAATATATAGTTAATTACCATGGGACGATAATCATTCGATCCGCCATCAATGTGCCCTTGTTTCCTACAATGTTTTGTAGATGTTTCTATTAAAATTCTTATGGGACGTGTGAGGAAACATTTTTGGAAAGGAAAATAACATCTACCATCACCCTTTTCACCATCTTTACTTTTATCCCCACCTCTAACTATATTCTGCGACATTCTTCTGCAAAAAAATACCCTTTTGGAACTATCATTGTTATAGCAAGATTGTCACAACATCTTTAAATCGTCAAATATTTATACGTCAATTTAGGTCATCGTCTTCGCAATTGCGACAAACGTGACCTAGATATTTCTTTTTTTTTACCTATTTATTTGTTATATTTAGGTCACTTTTTCGAATATGAGAACGGCTATAACAGTGTATTTGTCACATTTGCGACGAGCGTTAAAACAGTCAAAAGTGAGCGTTGCTCTTGCGACGAAAACGCAAGTTTGTCGAAATTGAGACAGTAGTCCACCATATTGAATATCGTCACAAAATCAACAATAGTATGTGTCCGTTGATAGAGCGACGAATGCGGGGTGGATTTAGATCAAATTTGAAAAATTGAACTTTTTCTCTTGAATTTTGCGATGAAAGATTACTTTCGTTGCAAGTAGTCATCACAAATTTTCCAATATGTAGTAGTGCTCTATTTCCCACATTCCTCTCTCTCTCTCTATCCCCCCTCTTTGTCTCTCTTTCCCACTCTCTCTGACTCTCTTTGTCTTCCTCTCTCCCACTCTCACACTCTCT
>ML784464.1:31935-54080 GCA_009831015.1 Picea engelmannii | reverse complement strand
CCCTTCCTCTCACACACACTCTCTCTCTACCATCCTCTATGTCTTCCTCTATATCCCTCTTAGACTCCTACGAATGCACACACACTCTTAAGATCATGCATGCATTGATGTCAACATGCTTATGTCTCACACCAAGTGGAGTTTTGGGATTTTTTGAACCTCTAACATAATGAAAATGTGCACATTCCTAGGAAAGCACATAAATTATTACGGGTGCGCATTCTTGCTCACCCCTTTTCCACTTTATCTTCCACCAACTTTGTGCACTCACCCATATATAGAATGAATACATGTAGTTTGATGGATATTTTTAAGGGTATTTGAATGAGAAAACTATGTGAGAAGATATTAAAAGGATGTATGAGTGTTAGGTACCTAACCCCTCACGTAGGTAGAATAATATATTTCGATGTAATAAAATTCAATATTAATAAGTCCTAGAAATAAGGAAGAATAAGTCCAATGTAAGAAGACCAAATAGAAGTTTTCGCTTCTAGAAGGATCTTCCTCTAGATGGTTCTTTTGATAGACATATTTAGTATAAATAGGAGTCGAGGGTATGATAAATTTTGTATTGGATATTATTTTAATAGAGCTCTTCTCTATTAGAGGTTTCCCCCTAGAAGAGGCAAGTGAACATTGCTCTCAGTAATCAAAGTGCTCTTTCTGGTGTTATTATGGTATCATTTTGGTATTATTGTGGTCTTGTTATGGTTATATATGGCTAAGGGCATGGTTTAGCCTCCTTAGTTGGTGACCTAAGATATTGGGCCGATTACTATTGTTGGACCCCACACGTATATCAGAGAGCTATACCACAAGGAAAACCCTTGTCTGTAGAACCCTTGAATACCTAACCTTTGGGGACGGAAACAAATAACAGAACAAACAATATATATTGTCGCTCAACTATATCTCCTACATTCGAGTTTCCAAATTACTACACATTTCATCCTAATTAAGAATTTGGGAAATTCATCACTATCGTATTCTTCAGATCGGAGTGTAACTCCACAGGTGTAGAAAATAAATAAAGTTTGGATCTTGTTGGCACCATTATTTGAGACCTATTCCATTGGATTTCTCTCTTCACCATTATCACATTCATTCATATCATTTTTCAGCAAAGTTTTGACCCCACCTGACCCTTTTTAGTTCCTTTGTCATCATGGCCCATACCCATAGCCAAGACTTGGAAGCTTGCTTCAATAATTTGCACTCTAATTTCACAGAGACCCAACAAGAAGTGACACAGATTAGTGCCAATATTTCCACCATCAATAAAAACATGCATTCTTCCATTGCCGCCTCAATTCAGTAAATCAAACAAGACCTCAAACAAGACATTACTACCCATATTGAATCTGTCACTTCGATGATCTGTACCAAGCTACATATCCCTGCAGATCCTCCCTTATCTGACCCACCCTTACATTCCAAAGGTGAAACTTCCTCTCATTCCCATAATTTTCAGCCCCATCACTTTCAGCGTGAACTATGCCTTTCGTGTGTGCATGTGACCAAATTTGATGGCTCAAATCCCATTAGCTGGGTAACACAAATGGAAAATTATTTATTCTTGTATGAAATCACAGATGAGTTTGAAAAACTCCAATATGGTGTTCTCCATCTAGATCAAGAACGTTGGCAATGGTGGAAATGGAGAAAAAACTTCCCTCCAAGGGTATATTGCTTGGACACACTTTGTGGTAGAGATTTATGAACGTTTTGACACTGACACCAACCATTTAGGCCATTTGACAAATTTGAAACAATATGGCACCGTGGAAGACTTTATAGCTTCTTTTGAGCGACTAGATTTTCATACAGAGGGAATGTTTGATGTTTTTTTCTGATAATGTTTTATCAGTGGCCTCAAGGATGAGATTTGTGCCCATGTCCTCATGGCTTGGAATCAGATTTGGGTGGAGGCTACTAAAATATATAAGGAAGCAAAACAGTTTGTCTCTTCTAAAAATAGGAAACACTCCTTTATTCCTTGCACTAAACCAGTAAATCCCACTCCTCCTTTTACTCCACTAAACATCCAAAAATTGACCAAGGTTGAAATGCCTGAATGCCAACTCAAAGGCCTTTGTTAAAATTGCGATGACAAATATTTTCCGGGACACAAGTGTAAGGAACAAAATATTTTTATGGCCATCTTTGAGGATGTTTCAGAAGAGAATTTTGAGGCTCCCCTTGTGTATGTGTCACCTGAACCCACTAACATAACCCCTCCCTCATACCCTCCCGAAGTATAACTGGTCATTTCCCTAAATGCTCTCATTGGATTCTCTTCTCCCCAAACCCTCAAGCTAATTGGTTACATCAAGAATAGGAAGGTAATCATTCTTGTTGATAGTGGAAGAACCCATAATTTTATTCATCGCCACATTTCCCAAGAAACTAATTTCTATATCTGTGCAGTCAATAATTTCCAAATCATGATTTCCAATGGTGGGTCCATGAAATGTGGAGGGCATTGTGAAAATGTTCATCTCCAAATTGGTGACTACCACATGATATCTCATATGTTTTCTATCGACATGGGCAGTTGTGACATTGTGTTGGGTTCAAAATGGATAAGGAATTTGGATCCCATTCTCATGGATTTTAAGGAATTAACCATTCAATTCGACCAGGAGGGCCAACAATATAAGTTCCAAGGCATCATCATCGGTTCCCTAGAGATCATTAGTTCCCATCGCATGGAAAAGCTTCTCAAAAAAGGTCATTCTGGCATTATTTCCCAACTCCATTCCATACAAGCAACTGAGACATTGTCTGTGTTGTAGGACCTCCAATCCATCCTCTCTAAACATCAAGTGGTTTTTTCCACTCCCCAAGGACTCCCTCCTTCCCATGGTGTTCATGATCATTCCATTCCCCTTGTCCCAAGAATCCTTCCTCCCAATATTCGTCCCTATCGTCACCCATTTTCCAAAAAAAATGAAATTGAGAAAATGGTTCAAGAACTGTTCAACACAAGTGTTATCCGCCCTAGTACGAGCCCCTATTCTTCTCCTATGGTCATGGTTCTTAAGAAATAAGGTTCTTGGTGCATGTGTCCTGACTTTTGCGCCCTCAACAAAATCACCATTAAAGACAAATTTCCCATTCATGTCATTGATGACCTCTTGGATTAATTGAGTGGCATCCAGTTCTTTACTAAACTTGATCTTCGTTCTGGCTACCACCAGATCCAGATGAAAGAGGCAGAAATTCCTAAGACTGCCTTTAGAACTCATGTGGGACACTATGAGTTTTTGGTCATGCCCTTTGTCTTGTGTAATTCTCCCTCCACTTTCCAAAGCCTCATGAATCATGTCTTCCACCCTTTTATCCATCATTTTGTCTTAGTTTTCTTTGATGATATCCTCATCTATAGAAAAACCTTGATAGACCACCTTGCTCATGTGGATTGAATTATTCATCTACTCTCTCAGCACCAACTTTTCCTGAAGCAATCTAAATGTTATTTTGTGCCTCGGAAGTCGAGTACTTGGGTCATCTTGTTGGCAAGGCTGGTGTCAAGGTGGATCCTAAAAATATTGAAGTTATGCAAGACCATCCTCACCCAAAGACTCTCAAAATCTTATGTAGATTTTTGGGATTAACATGTTATTATCACAAGTTTGTTAAGAATTATGGAAATATTGCGACACCTCTCACTGCACTCCTTAAAAATAATTCTTTCACTTGGACTCTAACAGCGGCTTAGGATTTTCAAACCTTGAAGATGGCCACTTGCACCACTCCAGTCCTAGCCTTTCCTGATTTCACAAAGACCTTTTTCCTGGAATGTGATGCTTCAAGGAAAGGAAATGGTGTTTTCCCTATGCAATATGATCAGCCTTTGGCCTTTACCAGCAAACGATTGTTTGAGTGAAATTTGGGCAAATCAATCTATGAAAAGGAGATGTCACATATTTTGCATGTCGTTGATATTTCACGCCCTTATCTATTAGGGAAATGCTTCCAAATTAAGACAGATCATCAAAGCCTCAAGTATTTTTTGGAACAACACATTTCCTCCCCAAATAAACAAAAATGGGTGACTAAGATCTTTGGATATGATTATGAGATCATTTACAAGAAAGGAAAAGACAATGTGGTTGCAGATGCACTTTCCCAAAAATATGAAGATGAAGGGTTTCTTTTTTCTCTCTCCTTCATTGTACCAGATTTTCTCTAAGTTGTTCGATAGGAATGGCTACACGATCCCAAAATTTTTCATCTGATACAACAATTGTAGTCTAATTCTCTAGTTTCCCTAGGGGATCAGGTGTTTCTTCGACTGCAACCTTACAAGAAAAATTCCCTCAAGGCTAACCATTGTCATAAATTGGCACCCAAATTTTATGGTCCTTATACAATTCTCAAGTGTGTGGGACAGGTGCCCTATCAATTAGCTTTTCCCAGTCATTATAAGCTCCATATTGTTTTTCATGTTTCCTGCTTAAGGAAGGTGAATGGAACTAAGTTCCAAACTCAAACCAACCTTCCTGAGTGTTGGGCCTCATAAATGTCACATTTATATCCTATTTTTCCTTCACTATTCCTTACATTTCATTGTCCCATTAACCTTCCATCATACCATTTCCATAATGATACTTGGGTTTCTCCTTGTTATTTTCCATTGTATTCATTTCAGTATTATAAGTGAATTTATGATTAAATATTAGAAAAATGACATATATTCATTATATATCAAGGTGGGATGAGTTTGATAATGTGTGAAGGCATATTTGAAGATTCCAACAAAGTCAAAGTTCACCACCTATCCTCAAATTCGAATTACATCTTCAAACTTTGAAGATTTGAAAGAGATTTGAAGATAATCATTTAAGATAACTTCAAGGAGAAGATCATGGAGATCTAGATAGGATATCTTATCCAAGATATCTATGGAGGATTTGAAGGAACAAGTTGAGAGAATAGTGGATCTATCATTATGACACTCATGTATATAAGAGAGTGTTCTCTCTTCATTTGGGGGAATCAGGTTATTCATAATTGGGGGTGAGACATCATGTAATGGATAATTTGGGAATTTGGAGTTAGATATGAGAGATTAGACTTATATCATCTTGAAGTCTTAGAAGAGGATTCTTAGCTTTGATTCTTAGCTTTGTTATTCTTTCATGATTTGTCATTTGACTCTTGTAATATAATTGGAGATTGATATATTGTGTCATCTCACATATGTCTTTTGTTATTCAACTCTTCACATGTTGTATTGCTTTCCTATATTAATCTCATGCTTTCCTAGTTAGTCTTTCAATGCTTTCCTAGATTAGTTTCATTTCAGCAACTTAGATTAGATTACTTCTACTTAAGTCCTACATATATAGCACATGTGATTCATAAGCCTATGAACCTCGGATTGACAAATTAAATGGTTGGGAAAATACTACAACGGAATTAAACAACAATATTTCCGCCTAACATTTTGGCGTCGTTGTCGAGGAAGCATGATGGATTGAAGTCTAGTTTGATTTCCTACAAGTGTGTCTCCATGTGTTGGTAAGGGGTGATAGTATATACTTGAGTGGAGACTCCTCGTGTTCTCCCTGCCAGCTCTAGAGTGTGAATTTGAACTTACGCAAATCTCATTTTTTGTAAGTGTGAATTTCATTTGTAGCAAGTGTGTTTTTTGCAACTGTGAAGAGTATTTTTCATGTGTTTCATCAAGTATGATTTTCAGTTTTGTTATTTTTATTTGGGTACTGTAAGAACTGCTTTTTCAATATGATTTAACAATGAGTGTTACCTTGGAACTACTCACTTACATCCAGGCAGATGTTAGGATCTCCTCTTCCTTGGAAGAGGAGATCTTGACAAGGATTAAAGAGTCAAATACTCCTCCAGGAACAAACGAAGATTTGACATATGAAGACTCCTATGCTTTTTATGATGAAAAATCATTCGAGCAGGAGATTAAGGAATATGAAGAGGAGTTACAGCAAGATCTGAGCGAGGAAAAACGTGCCTATGAAAGCATTATTGATCAATGGTTCCAGGTAAGCACTCGATCAGATAAATTTTTAGTTAGTTTGTCGTTACAGCAACAAAATTCGTTTATTCAGGTAAATTTCTATTTTTCATTTGAAAAATTGCACATGAACATATTGTTGTTACTGTTGGGTGCTTGGCTCCACTAGAAATTTGCCTACAAGTAACCAATTTTTAATTCTAATTAGCATAGAGTAGGTAGGTTAATGAATAAAACAACGTTTTTTCTCTAATGTTTTTTAGAATAAGTATGCTCTCCTCTATGCTTCACGCGATCACGAGGATCAAAAACACAATAAAAAATTGATTTCAAGAATGAATGTTTTTTTTCTTCCATCCTTTGACCTGCAAATAAGCACAATAAAAAAAAATTAGACGAATAAACAAAACTAAATTTTAAAAGTTGTTACAGCATGCTGATACAACGAAAAGTTTACATGTTGTTACAATATGCTGATACAACAAAAAATTTACTTACATACTGTAACAACATGTTGAACCAGTGAAATTTTTACATGCTGAGACAGTCATTGTTACAACAAATTTTATATGCTGAAAAAGTGACTTTTTTTTGTTGTAACAATGATTTGCAAACAATAAAACAATAGTGGCGTTAAGATAAAATAAAACAAAACGAAAAAAAATATATAACAATAAATGGTCTGCAAATTCATGAGTTTTTCCCTACTGAACTTTCGAGGAAGGATGAAACAGTACTAAAACATGGTTGGTGGAAATCCATTTCAACTGTGAAAAAATTTGTTTCCTGATGCAATATTTTCCGGTTTGAAGTTGCCTATTCATTTCTGGTTTGAGTTGTCGCAACACCCCTTGAATGACAACCTGGACATCATATATGAATCATAGTTTTTATAAATGGAATGTGACCCGATGCATATTAGACCAATCTATCTGTCACAAATACCTCTAATGCAAACCCCCTACCCTTGAGCTGAGATCCACATAGGATCGTTCTAATTTCTCCTTGAGTCGAAACGGCTCTCTCAGATCCCTATTGGAACCTCACAAAATCCGATCCACAGGTCTTTCATAAACCCCACATGTGCGCATATGCATAAGGCATGAGCTTCACCTCCTCCAAGAAACCACAGCGCTCTGACCAAGGCCTTAACACGAGTGCCTTTCACAACTCGCGATCTCACGAGTTCGTGAGTCGAAGCTCTCAACTCCTCTTTCTCCAAACCTCTGATAATCGAGATTGTGATATGGGTATAACTCCTCCTGTTAGCGCCCTCTGCATATAACCATAGGCTAGAGCTAACTACTAGCACCTCTCGCTACTCACGACTTCACGAGTTGGAGTGTCGAGCTCTCGTGCTCTGTTCTTGTGAATATCCGAAGTGCGATAAGTCAATAGGATGTTGACTCCTTCCCAGGAGATGAGTGTCCACCTATCAACCACACGGTCCCCACCTGATGGGCGCACCACGTGTTCGCCTGAGACCTAGCCCTCGCACTTCGCAACTTCTACAGTCGAAAGTGATTCCTCCAACCTCCAAACCCCTAATACATGATATAGAGAAGGTTCTGATCCAACGGTCTTCCCGTGACCTAGATCTGACGGCTGTCTCTGCTCCTCGGTACTCAGAGATTCATGAAATCAAGATTTTGGTTTTCCCCCTCCAAACTCTCGAACCCCGAATCCGTGAGATAATCCAATGGCATGGATTGAAACGAGATCAATGGATCACATTGAACCTCGAATATTGGGTGATGGGTTTCACCAGACTCTAACCACCCTGCAACTCTGTAAGATCCAATGGCTATCGACTATTCGACAGTTCCTTCATGAAGTTTCTCCACCATCCATCTCAACTGCTCTTTGTCTGTGCACCCTCCCAGAGATTAAACTCCATGCGACTTTCTCTGTATCCGACGGTTGTTGGTTATCTTTGCAAGATCTGACGGCCTAGATATCTTTCTCTTCCACTGCGCTTTCCTGCCTGCACCTGGACGTAAACTTCAATAATCCAGATGTTTCTTCCAGCACCAATCCTACAGCAATTGTAGCTCCCTCCTGATTTTTCGCTTCTTCCTTCTCCTTGGAATATTTTTGAAGTATCAAAGGTCTAGGCCTTTTCTTCCTCTTGCGAGCCTAAAACCTTGGTCTCACCTACATTCTTGGGATGCTCCTCCTCCTGAGTTTCAGGACTGTGAAACCTTGAAAGGTTTCCCTGACTTTTGCACTCCTTGCAGCTATCGCTCTGTGCTCAAAGGCACTGTTCCTCCTGAGCCTTGTCAATGTTGAACCTCGAAGAGGTTCTCGACCTCTACACTCCTAGTAAGGTATTTATCTTCTTGAGCTTCAATTTATCAGGCCTCAATGGTCTCTCCCCCTTTCTCTCCTTAAAGGAATGGAAATTCCCTCTGGCAACTTCGTGCTCAAGCACTCCTTGTTGAGCCTGCAGGGTGTTCAGTAACCTTGTGAAGGTCTTCCCTTGACACTTCTCTTCTCTCTGAAATCAGACAAGAGTTCCTTCTATTCCCTCCTGCACCAACTCAATGCCCACCTGGAAGAGTTTTCCATAATCCTCAGTGATTATGTCTTCTCAACGAACTCGAAATAGAGTTCTTCTCCTAATTCATCATGTGCATTCAGTCAATGCCCTCTTGGTAGAGCCTTACAAAATTTTTCAAAAATTCTGTCTTCTTTGTGCCTTCTATGCACCTGCTCAATGCCCTCCTGGTAGAGCTTCTACAGAATCCCTCAACGATTATGGTCTGTCCTATTCTCTCTTTTGCACAGTCTTACCTCCAAGGTGTTCAACAACCTTGAGGATTCTCCTTGAGTTAGTGACTTCAGCTGGTGCACCCTCCTGGCACGTCTTTGCATGAAATTCCGCATAAATCATAAGTGCACTCCTTGCACTGGCTTACAGAACCCGCAGTGTTCTGTCATGCACTCTTTGCATGAAACCACAAAGAACCCAGACCTGGAATCAAAAAACTCATAGATAGGAAAATCTGTCTATCACCTGTAGATGCATACCTAACATACATCTACATCATATCATAAACACATGAAGACATTCATTCATGAACTCATAACCACATGAACAACAACATGCGGGAAAAACCACTTTGTTTGTATTAATCTGAAAATGCCTCTTTACAAAGTGTTTGAGCTCGGACTGCAATAGAGTCTCGTCTCTCCTCTCTTCTCTATCTGTACTAATTGATTAACTCTACAGATTACCAAGGATATTTTACATGAGGGGGCTCTTTGAGCTCTTCCCTCCAAGCTACGTACTCTATTCAATTACATTTAATGGGTTGTCTAGTCCGAATGAGATCTAGAGCCCACCCTTACAACCTATTTAAGGAGATATTTAACTAATGCCTGCTCAAAGGCATGGTTTTGGTTCTTCACACTTACAATCATTAATTACATTAATTAAAATTCAAAATATGAAAGTCAGAGGGTTGCGCCTCTCTCCCATTGAATGCATTCTTTAATGTGCCTGGTTGGCTGGCATGTTGTTGGCTTGGAGAGATGCTTATGCATCATACTCCTCTACTGTGAAAAATTCATGAGCTCCTACTCATGAGCTTCCCAGCATGGCTGTTGAAATCCTCCTGGATCCCAAACAGTTCTCTGGAGCTGTCCATTTGCTCCTCCACTTTGCTACTGCTACTGCCTCTTCTACCCTACTACTCTTGACGGTTCTCCTCTACTCATCTTCTCCTCACTGGTAGTTTCTACGGCTGACCTTGACATCAGCCTTCTGATCTCTTCGATCTCCTCATCCAGTTGCTCCAATGGCTGGCTCTTATTTTGCAGCTTGCTCCGCTGCATTTATGTCTTCCCAATGGGCAGATCTACATGATACCTCATGTTTCTTTCCTCTATGGCTTCAACTTGCCACCCCGCTGCAAAGTTTAGCTCTACAGTCTTCTCACTAAACTGTTGTTCATCTTCTCCCTATGTGATGCAGGAGCATCGCCAACATCAAGCGAGCATGGGGCAAGTGCCAACGCATTTTGGCACATGATAAATTGTTTGAATGTTTTTAAGTTCTATACGCCAAATGTAAATGAAACAATTAAGGAAAGGCGTACTTGTAGATTGTAATCAGACCTTGAGTGTCCCGCTCTCGTCTGAAGGACTAAGAGGCACTTATGCTAGTAAATATAGGTAGGTAGCTTTAAAGTTCTAGATTTGACAGTTTAGAGCGAGGAGGGAAATGGGATATAGACACCCTCATTGTATAGTTGTAACATTATTATGATTATGAGAAGTGAGCATAGGAGATCAGAAGCAGAAAACTGTGTAGAAGAACCCATGTACAGAAATTCTGAGATTAATATATGAAGCTTGATTCTGACTTATGGTGTTCAAATACTTTTTTTGTATGCATGATTGAATGTTATTCTCATACTTGTTTACTCTCTGTTATGCATTTTCTTTGATGTGTGAATGTATGATTTCATGTTAAATGTCTAAAATCTGAAGAGAGGGAGAGTAAGGAATGAGTTTCAATTGTTTCTCTGTATGAGCAAGAGTTTTCCTGCAAGGAGTGCAATGAAATAGTCCGCAAGGTGTGCGTTGATAGCAGTCAGAGTTCATCTATGCAAGCTCAGGAGAGATAACCTTGTTCTCATTCTCGCAGAAGTGCAAGTTAAGCACAAAAGTCGTGCAAAGAGTGTACAGGTCGAGTGAGGTGTGAGTGTTTGTAACCTAAGCAAACTGTTGAAAGACTGTTGTCGCAGAGAGTGCACAGAGTCTAATAATTTCAAATACTTGGAGTGTATTTGAAGAAGTGTCACAAGGAGTGCATGCAGGAGTCTTCTTGAAGACTCAAGTTGTGGAGAAAGCTCAGAAGGGATAGAGCCTTTGAATTTATTGAAGAGAATCTCAAAGAGAACCAGTGCCTTGAAGTATCAGAAGGAGGCATAGCGACATTGTTTCGCAGGAGGACAAGTTTTGAAAGATGATACCGTGTTCATTTTGTAGAAATCGTCAAGGAGGAAGTTGACGATCAGAGTTCTCCATGGATAATTCACGAGGTTCTGAGAACCGTCAGATCTTGCAGAGGAGCAAGGAAGTTTACGGTGAGTGTGTTTTTTTTTTTAAGCTCAGGGGAGAGTAGAGCCGTAGGATCTAAGCCAACAAGGGTCGTTGGATCACCCACAAAAATATCATTTTGGGGTTTTGTGAGTTAAAGGATCGAAACCTTTGCATCAAGACTCGCGAGGTCATGAGGTGTGAAGTCCCAAAATAGTGAGAGACTCTGAGCCGTATGTTTGGAGGACACGTGTTGTGAAATCACCCGTATCAGGGATTCGGGCATTGGAGGTCAGAAGGGGAAGTTCTTCAACTTCGTGAGTGGAAAACCTGCGAAGATAATTAGGACCGTCCATCTGAGAGTGGATAGGTGGCGTACTTGCCAACACAGAGGTCAGACCTTCATTGACCAATTCGGGGTTTCGTGGATTGGAGAGTCGGAAGTTCAGCACTAGGATTCACAAATTCGCGAAGTCCGAAATTCCAAGAAGGCGAGAAGTTCCATCGTGGGACCCGTGTGGACAATGTGTCAGAATTTCTCCATTTAGGCATATCAGAGGACAAGAGGTCAAGGAATTTGTCCCGAAAGTTCTGAAGTCACGAAACCGTGAGAAAATATAAGTCATCCATCTGAGGAGGACGGGTGGCAGAGATCTAGGGATCTCATGAACTTAGTGGTTCACAGGGTGAGAGTCCAAAACTTGGGTGTTCCAACACGTGAGTCACAAAATCGCGAAGGAGCATGTATAGCCGTCGGATCCAGGTCATGGGAGGATCATCGTATCAGGAACCCCATCACATTTCGTGCATTCCGGGGTTCGGAGGTTGAAAGGGGTTATTTTTGACATCATAAGCCGCGAAGTTCCGAGAGCCGAGGGCACGCAGGGGACACGTGGTAGAACCACATAGTGGGCCCGAGAATTAGACCGGTGGATATACGTCACATATTTGAAGGAGTCAATACCCTGCTGACTTTTTACGTCTCGGGGATTCGCGAGGTAAGAGCACAAGAGTTCAACCTTTGAACTCACGAAGTGCCAAGTAGCGAAAGGCACTGGAATTTAAGCCTAGCTAGTGGTCACACACAGAAGGTCCTGACAGAGAAGGAGCCATAACCATTTCACGATCTCGGGTATAGAGGATTTGAGAAGGAAGAGTCAGGAGTCACGACTCGCGAACTCGCAAGATTGCGAGTTGCGAAAAAGGACCTGTGGATCGATAAAATTGAGATTCCTGTGAGGAATCGAAAGAGCCGATCCAGCTCAAGGAGATAGAGAATGATCCTGTGAGCGGATCTCGGTCCAAGGATGATAGGTCTGCATTAGTGTGGTATTAGAGCCTGACTCTCTTTGTATACTTCAAACATGGAAAGTGAGAAAGAAATCTCAGCCATGCTACTGAGAAGAAGAGATAGACAAACACCTGATCCGCCAGAGGAAAGGGAAATGACAAGAGGAAGGGGTAGGAAGGTGCAAAATCCAACCATGGAAAGAGAGATGCGTGACATACGCGCTAGACTTGAAGACATGGAGACAGCACAAAGGCAGACAACTGGTGTTGGAGATGTCAGTGATTCTGAAAGTGAAAATGAAGCTGGACATGAAGGAGAAGAAGTCATAATAGAAGATGCAACAAATGAACGTCTGATTAGGGCTGTTGCAATAATGGGTGCTAAGGAAAAAATGGGTATTCCAGTATACGAGGGAAACCTGGATGATGAAGAGCTTCTAGACTGGATTAGAGCTCTGCACACATATTTTGACTATGAAGATGTCGAGGAGGACAAAAAAGTCAAACATGTTGTCACAAGATTGAAAGGACATGAAACATTGTGGTGGGATGAGCTACAAGCTGACAGACGTTGCAAAGGCAAGTAGAAAATCAAGAGTTGGGATAGGATGATTGTGAAAATGAAAGTAAAATTCATTCCCAGGGACTAGCAAATTACTCTGTTTCAGAGAATGCAGAATTTGAGACAGAAGATGATGTCAGTAGAGGAGTACACTGAAGAATTCTATAGGCTGAACATCAAGCCAGGTCATCATGAAAGTGATGATGAAAAAGTTGCTAGGTACATGAATGGTCTAAGATACGACATTCAGGATGACATGAGCATGATGACCATCCGAATGGTGGAAGATGCGTATCAGATGGCTCTAAAAGAAGAAGATAAGCTGAGCCAAAAACAAGGTCAAAGAGGCCGAGGCAGAAGTCAGCCCAGAGGCAAAGTAGTTGCCCAGGATAGAAATCAGAAAACCCAAGGAAGAGTGGAAGAAACCTCAGACTCAAACTGAGAGAGGTGGAAGCTCACAGAGAGGGAAGCATACTGAATAGAGAGGTTAGTATGCTGATGGAAACATTTTTCCTCGTACCATACGTAGAGGAAGAGGAAGAGGTGGAGTGGTGAAATGCTTCACATGTGGAAAGGTCGTACATAAATCTTATGAATGTCCAGATAAAAAGAAAGAAGGTGGTGAAACTCACATGATCGAAGCACGGAGGCGGAATGTTGAGGAAGAAGATGTTGAAGGTGGAAGATCATTGATGATGCAAAAATTTCTCTTAACGCCAGAGAAGGAGGTGGAGAATCCAGTGCAAAGGAACAGTCTTTTTCGGACTACTTGCAAAACCAGGGACAAGGTATGCAAATTCATTGTGGATAGTGGTAGCACAGATAATCTCATTTCTACAGAGATGATAGAAAAGCTAGAGCTGGAGGCAATTGAACATCCAAGCCCATACAGAGTTTCATGGCTACAAAAATGACATCAGGTAAATGTCACTAAACAATGTTTAGTTGAATTTAAAATAGGAGTGTATAAAGATGAAATATTTTGTGATGTTATTCCCATGGATTTTTGTCATCTATTGTTGGGTAGACCGTGGCAATATGACAGAAATGTGATTCATGATGGGAGGAAGAACACATACACCCTAGAGAAGAATGGGAGAACTCACATGTTGTTTCCGATTAAGGACAAATAGGTGAAACCTGAAGTAAGCAACATTGTACTTCTCATGAGTGGGAAGGAACTTCTTACAGAGGTTAAGAAGAAGGAGGAACTGCAATTCATTGTGGTCAAGAAGCCTAAAATTGTTTTAACTAGTACAAGGGTAGATGATTTACTAGAAGAGGTTCAGAAACTATTGGAAGAGTTTGTTGACATAGTAGTGGATGAACTACCTCGTTCGTTGCCACCGATCAGAAGTGTGAGTCATCATATTGATCTCATACCTGGAGCTAGTTTACAAAACAAAGCAGCGTACATATTGACGCTGCAGGAGAATGAAGAAGTCAAAAGACAAGTCCAAGATTTAATGGACAAAGGGTTGGTGAGAGAAATCTTGAGTCTGTGTGTTGTTCTGACAGTGCTCAGTCCAAAGAAAGACGGAGGCCGGAGGATGTGTACTGACTCGAGGGAAATAAACAAGATAACCATTAGGTACAGATTTCCATTGCCAAGGATGGATGATCTGATGGATTTCTTAAGTGGGGCCAATTTTTTTTCGAAGATTGATTTGAAAAGTGGATATCACCAGATTCGTATGAGAGAAGGTGATGAATGGAAGATAGCCTTCAAGACTAATGAAGGGTTGTATGAATGGCTTGTTATGTTGTTTAGCTTAACGAACGCACCAAGTACCTTCATGAGGTTGATGAATGAAGTCCTGAAGGAGTTCATCGGAAAATTTTTCATTGTGTATCTTGATGACATACTGATTTTCAGTAAAACAGAGGCAGAGCATCTAAAACATTTGGCTACAGTGATGAAGAGATTACAGCAAGAGAAGTTGCTGATAGACATGAATAAATCCTTGTTCATGAAGACAAAGCTCATTTATTTGGTTTTTGTTATTTCTGCAGATAAATTGAGGATGGATCTAGATAAGGTGGAGGTAATTAAGAATTGGCCATTGCCAAAGAGTATATTTGAGGTGAGAAGTTTTCATGGATTGGCTAGTTTCTACAGAAAGTTCATCAGGAATTTCAGTGGAATTAGTGCACCAATGATGGACACAGTGAAGAAAAGACAAAAGTCTTTTCACTGGACAGAAGAGGCTGAGAAAAGCTTCAATTTGTTGAAGAAGAAAATCACCGAACAACCAATTTTTGTGTTGCCTGATTTCAAAAAGACATTTCAAGTAAAATGTGATGCAAGTGGATATGCAATAGGGGCAGTCTTGAGCCAAGAAAACAAGCCAATAGCATACTTCAGCAAGAAGCTGAATGAAGTGAAAATGAAGTACTCCACATATGACAAGGAGTTCTATTCTATTATCCAGGCATTGAAGAAATGGAGGCATTACTTTATCCCTAAGGAGTTTGTCTTATACAGTGACAATCATGCTTTGCAATTTGTGACTCAACAGGAGAAGTTGAATCAAAGACATGTTAAATGGGTTGAATACATGCAAAACTTTACTTTTGTAATTTAGCATATTTCTGGAACTGCTAACAAAGTTGTTGATTCTTTGAGCAGGAAATGTTTGTTGTTGCAGGAGTTCAGAGTCGAAACACTGGGTTTTGATGACCTCAGGGACATGCACAGAGATGATCCAGATTTTAAGGAAGTGTATGAAGCGACTGACAATCCAATTCCTAGGGACAAAAGCCAATGGACAGAATACATGATCCAAGAAGGATTATTGTTTAAGGGTAATCAACTCTGTATTCCAAAATGCTCCATGAGGGAGAATTTGTTGAAGGAGAAACACAGTGGAGGATTGGTCGGGCATTTCATTCATGAAAATACATTCTCAAAGATAAATGAATCATGTTATTGGCCAGGAATGAGAGCAGACATCAAAAGATTCATGGACAGATGCAAAATTTGTCAGCATTCAAAAGGAAAGAGACAGAATGCAGGCTTTTATCAATCGTTACACATACCTGAAAGGCCGTGGGATGCAGTCAGCATGGAATTCATATTGGGGCTGCCAAGAACACAAAGAGGGTTTGACTTGATCTTTGTAGTGGTAGACAGATTTTCTAAGATGGCACACTTCATACCATGTAAGAAAACCAGTGACTCAACTCACATTGCGAATCTATTTTTCAAAGAAGTCATTCGACTTCACGGCTTACTAAGGAGCATAGTTTCAGATTGAGACACCAAGTTCGTGGGACACTTTTGGAGAAACTTATGGAAAAAGATGGTAAAAAAAATTTCGTTCAATTCAGCTTATCATCCTCAGACGGATGGACAGACAGAAGTTGTGAACAGAAGTCTGGGAGACTTGCTGAGGAGCTTGGTGACAGAACACCACAGTCAGTGGGACAATATTCTGCCATAGGCAGAATTTTCATATAATGACTCACTAAATAGAAGCACAAGGTAGAGTCCATTCCAAATTGTTTATGGGATGCATCCAAGAGGAGTTTCAGAATTGAGAGATTCAGAATAGAATGCAACTAGGAGTGCTAGTGCGGAGGATTTTTCCAAAGCAATGAAGGAACTTCACAGCCAGGTGAAGGAGCGATTGAAAAACTCGAGCCAAGACTTTTGTTCAAAACTTCTGTCTGTCAAGAGGACCAGGAGAAAGGAATACTTTGAATACTGGACAAAAGAGTTAGCAAGAGGACCAGGAGAAAGGAATACTTTGAATACTTGGTCAAGTGGAAGGGACATCCAGTTGAAGATGGCAGCTGGGAGAATGAAGAAGAGATTCTGAAGCATGGACAAATCGTGCGAGACATCATGGATAGGAGCCCATGAAAATTTTCAAGCGAGGGAGTATGATGTAGGAGCATCGCCAACATCAAGCGAGCATGGGCCAAGCGCCAATGCATTTTGGAACATGATAAATTGTTTGAATGTTTTGAGGTTAGATACACCAAACGCAAATGAAACAATTAAGGAAAGGTGTACTTGTAGATTGTAATCAGACCTTGAGCGTCCCGCTCTCGTCTAAGGGACTAAGAGGCATTTATGCTAGTAAATATAGGTAGGTATCTTTAAAGTTCTAGATTTGACAGTTTAGAGCGAAGAGGGAAACGGGATATAGACACCCTCATTGTATAGTTGTAACATTATTATGATTATGAGAAGAGAGCATAGGAGAGCAGAAGTAGAAAACTGTGTAGAAGAACCCATGTATAGAAATTCTGAGATTAATATATGAAGCTTGATTCTGACTCATGGTGTTCAAATACTTTATGTGTATGCATGATTGAATGTTATGCTCATACTTGTTTACTCTCTGTTATGCATTTTCTTTGATGTCTGAATGTATGATTTCATGTTAAATGTCTGAAATCTGAAGAGAGGGAGGGTAAGGAATGAGTTTCAATTGTTTCTCTGTCTGAGCAAGAGTTTTCCTGCAAGGAGTGCAGCGAAATAGTCCACAAGGTGTGCATTGACAGAAGTCAGAGTTCATCTCTGCAAGCTCAGGACAGATAACCTTGTTCTCATTCTCGCAGAAGTGCAAGTTAAGCACAGAAGCCGTGTAAGGAGTGCGCAGGCCAAGTGAAGTCTCAGTGTTTGTAACCTAAGCGAACTGTTGAAAGACTGTTGTCACAGAGAGTGCACAGAGTCTAAGAATTTCAAATACTTGGAGTGTATTCGAAGAAGTGTTGCAAGGAGTGCGTGCAGGAGTCTTCTTGAAGACTTGAGTTGTGGAGAAAGCTCAGAATGGATAGAGCCTTCGAAGTTGTCGAAGAGAAGCTCAAAGAGAACCAGTTCCTTGAATTATTAGAAGGAGGCGCAACAACATTGTTTCATAGGAGGACAAGTTCCGAAAGAAGATATCGTGTTCATTTCGTAGAAATCATCAAGGAGGAAATTGACGGTCGGAGTTCTCCATGGAGAATTCACGAGGTTCTGAGAACCATTAGATCTTATAGAGGAGCAAGGAGGTTTATGGTGAGTGTGTTTTTTTGTTTAAGCTCAGGGGAGAGTAGAGCCATAGGATATGAGCCAACAAGGGTCGTTGGATCACCCACGCAAATCTCATTTTGGGGTTTCATGAGTTAAAGGGTCGAAACCTTTGCATCAAGACTCGCGAGGTCATGAGGTGCGAAGTCCTGAAATAGCGAGAGACTCCGAGTCGTCTGTTTGGAGGACACATGTCGTGAAATCACATGTATCAGGGATTCAGGCATCGGAGGTCAGAAGGGGAAGTTCTTCAACTTCGCGAGTGGCGAAGCTGCGAAGATAATCAGGACCATCCATCTGAGAGTGGACAAGTGGCGTACTCGTCGACACGAAGGTCAACCCTTCATTGACCAATTTGGGGTTTCATGGATTGGAGAGTCGGAAGTTCAACATTAGGATTCACGAAGTTGCGAAGTCTGAAATTCCAAGAAGGCGGGAAGTTCCATCGTGGGACCCGCGTGGACGATGTGTCGAAATTTCGCCATTTCGGCATATCGGAGGACAAGAGGTCGAGGATTTTGACCCAAAAATTCTGAAGTCCTGAAACTGCGAGGAAATCTAAGTCGTCCATCTGAGGAGGATGGGTGGCAGAGATCTAGGGATCTCACGAACTCAAAGGTTCGTAGGGTGAGAATCCAGAACTTGGGTGTTCCAACACGCGAGTCACAAAATCGTGAAGGAGCATGGATAGTCGTTGGATCCAGGTCACGGGAGGACCGTCAGATCAGGAACCCCATCACATTTCGTGCATTTGGGGGTTCGGATTTTGAAAGGGGTTGTTTTCGACATAAGAAGCCGCGAAGTGTCGAGAGCCGAGGGCACAGAGGGGACACGTGGAAGAACCACACAGTGGGCCCAGGAATTAGACCAGTGGACACACGTCACATATTTGAAGGATTCAATACCCCACTGACTTTTCACGTCTCAGGGATTCGCAAGGTAAGAGCATAAGAGTTCAACCTTTGAACTCACAAAGTGCTGAGTAGCGAACGGTGCTAGCATTTAAGCCTAGCCGGTGGTCACACACAGAAGGTGATGACAGAGAAGGAGCCATAACCATTTCGGGATCTCGGGTATCGCGGATTTGAGAAGGAAGAGTCGGGAGTCATGACTCTCGAATTCGCGACATTGTGAGTTGTGAAAAAGGACATGTGGATCAATAAAATTGAGATTCCCGCGAGGAATCGAAAGAGTCGAACTGTCTCAAGGAGATAGAGAATGATCGTGTGAGTGGATCTCATTCTTAGGGTTGATAGGTCTACGTCACTGTGGCAGTTTTTTTTCTACCATTGCTACTGCTGGCATGTCCTCAACTTCCTCCAGCTGCTCCTCAAAATGGAATTTCCCTTCACCTGTTGTTGCATGCCTCGGCATTGCAGTCATCATTTGTTGTTCAGCTCCATGGTTGAAATTTCAGAGTGAGTCCTCGAAATGCTTCTCTGCTATCATCTGCATGATTGTCTTCTCTTGGCAGTCATCTACTGGTTCTAGATTGTTTAACCAATCCTCCATCATTTCTAACTCCTTCTCCCATGGAGTGAACATCTTATCTCCATATTCTTCTTCCGTTGTTAGATTCAGTGATGCAGTTGTCTCCTTTTTAGCTTCCTGGCTGAAACTGTCAAGCCATTCCTAGGAATGCTCTTTTCCTTCTTCTTGGGCAACCTCTAACATCTACTCTGATTCTTCTCCCGTGACAGTCTCTGTTGGCTGTCCTTCTGCTATTACTCCCTCTGAAATGCATGCTCTGACTTCAACTGATCTAAGTGGCAGGAATACCTCAATTCCTCCAATCATCAGAATGTTCTTCTGATCTTCTTTCTCCATCATCTCTCCTCATTGATATGAACTCACTTCTGAGTTTATCTACTCTGTCATCTCCTCTCGTTGATCTGGACTCACTTCTGAATTCATGAGACTTTTAGATAGTCTCATCGACTCTCCCTTGCCCACCTGGAAATATGGGATTTCTTCTCTTCCCTCCTGGTAGTCTATGAGATCCTCCAACAGTCTCATTTCATGGCCCTCCTGACAACCTAAACTTTTATCACTGCCTTCCTGGCAATTCACGAGATCTTCAGTTGATCTCTTAGCATCGTCGTCACTGAGATTTCTCCCAGTCTCTAGTTCACAGGCATGAACCATCTCCTCTTCATTTCTAAGGATTTCCACATACCTCATCCATCCTCCCAGCATCCTTTGTTGTCTTCTGGCAAACAATTTCTTGACTGGCCACTTCACCTTTCTCTTCATGGGCCATTCATATACCCAATGTGCCTTTGCATCCTACTGCATCCACAATGCAAGCTCTTCCATCCTCGCTCTTATCTCAGTGAGCTCTTTAGCCATCGTTGATTTACTCATTTACTGCTAGTGGTTCTTCTTTCCACCACGTCCATGGCCTTCAGTAGCCATCTTCTTTCTCCTCTCTGCCCTCCTAGAAAACTTATTGCTGTCACTCTGCAACCGTGAGTGCTTCCATCTTTCCCTACAGTCCACTTGACCATCCTTTGACTACTTCACTGCTACAACAATATCTTCAATCCTCTTCATCTAAAATATACAGACGAAGTCCTACTCTGATACCATATATTGATGCAGACCCCCTTCCCTCAGGCCAAGATCCGCATAGGATCGTTCTAATTTCTCCTTGAGCTGAAGCGACTCTCTCGGATCCCTATTGGAACCTCACAAAATCTGATCCGCAGGTCCTTCAGAAACCCCACCTATGCACACATGCACAAGGCATGAGCTTCACCTCCTCCAAGCGACCACAATGCTCTGACCAATTCCTTAACACAAGCTCCTTTCACAACTCGCGATCTCGCGAGTTCATGAGTCGAATCTCTCGACTCCTCTTTCTCCAAAACTCTGATACCCGAGATTGTGATACAAGTATAGCTCCTCCTATTACCACCCTCTGCATATAATTGTAGGCTAGGGATAACTGCTAGCACCTCTCGCTACTCGCGACTTCGTGAGTTAGAGCGTCGAGCTCTCGTGCTCTTTTCTTATGAATCTATGAAGTGCGATAAGTCAACAGGATGTTGACTCCTTCCCAGGCGATGAGTTTCCACCTATCAACCACATGGTCTCCACCTGATGGATGCTCCACGTGTTTTCCCGAGGCCTAGCCCTCGCACTTCGCGACTTCTACAGTCGAAAGTGATTCCTCCAACCTTCGAACCCCCGATACACTATATAGAAAAGGTTCTGATCCAACGGTCTTCCCGTGACCTGGATCTGACGGTTGTCTCTGCTCCTCACTACTTAGAGCTTCGTGAAATCAAGAGTTTGATCTGCCCCCTCCAAAATCCCGAACCCCAAATCTGCGAGATAATCCAATGGTGTGGATTGAAATGAGATCAATGGCTCACATTTACCCTCAAATCTTGGGTGATGGGTTTCACTAGCCTCTAACTGCCCTACAAATCTACAAGATCCAATGACTATCGGCTATTCTGAACTTCCTTCATGAAGTGTCTCCACCATCCATCTCATCTGCTCTTTGTCTGTGCACCCTCCCAGATATTAAACTCTATGTGACTTTCTCCGGATCCAACGGTTGTCACCTATCCGCACAAGATCTGATGGCCCGGATCTCTTTCTCTTCCGCTACACTTTCCTGCCCACACCTGGATGTAAACTTCAATGATCCAAATATTTCTTCCAGCACTGATCCTACAGTAGCTGTAGCTCCCTCCTGAGCTTCTGCTTCTTCCTTCTCCTTGGAATATTTCTTAAGTATCAAAGATCTCAACCTTTGCTTCCTCTTGCGAGCCTGCAACGTTAGTCTTGCCTGCGTTCTTAGGATGCTCCTCCTCTTGAGTTTTAGGATTGTGAAACCTTGAAAGGTTTCCCTGACTTCTGCACTCCTTGCAGCTATCGCTCTGTGCGCAAAGGCACTGTTCCTCCTGAGCTTTGTCAACGCTGAACCTCGAAGAGGTTCTCGACCTCTGCACTCCTTGTACAGGTCTTTATCCTCTTGAGTTTCAATTTCTTATACCTCAATGGTGTCTGCCCCTTTCTCTCCTTGAAGGGATGGAAATTCCCTCTAGCAAATTCCTACTCAAGCACTCCTTGTTGAGCCTATAGAGTGTTCAGTAACCCTATGAAGGTCTTCTCTTGACACTTCTCTTCTCTTTGAACTCAGACAAGAGTTCCTTCTGTGCCCTCCTACACCAACTCAATGCCCACCTGGCAGAGTTTTCCAGAATCCTTAGTGA
>ML784464.1:20267-31854 GCA_009831015.1 Picea engelmannii | reverse complement strand
CGCTCAATGCCCTCTTGGCAGAGCCTTATAGAATTTTCATAAATTCTGTCTTCTCTGTGCCTTCTATGCACCGGCTCAATTCGCTACTGGAAGAGCTTCTACAGAATCCCTCAATGATTCTAGTATGTCCCGTGCTCTCTTCTGCACAGTATTACCTCCAAGGTGTTCAACAACCTTGAGGATTCTCCTTGAGTCAGTGACTTCAGTTGGTGCGCCCCCCTAGCACGTCTTTGTATGAAATTCCATAGAATTCATAAGTGCACTCCTTGTACTGGCTTACAGAACCCGCAGTGTTTTGTCATGCACTCTTTGCATGAAACCACAAAGAACCCAAACCTGGAATCAAAAAACTCACAGATAGGAAAATTTCCCTATCACCTGCAGATGCATACCTAACATACATCTACAACATATCATAAACACATGAAGACATTCATTCATGAACTCATAACCACATGAACAACAACATGCAGGAAAAATTTCTCTGTTTGTATTAATCTGAAAATGCCTCATTACAATGTGTTTGAGCTCGGACCACAACAGAGTCTCGACTATCCTCTCTTCTCTATTTGCACTAATTGACTAACTCTACAGATTACCAAGGATCTTTTACATGAGGGGGCTCTTTGAGATCTTCCCTCCAAGCTACCTACTCTATTCAATTACATTGAATTACATTGAATGGGTTGTCTAGTCCGAATCAGATCTAGATACCACCCTTACAACCTATTTAAGGAGATCTTTAACTAATGCCTGCTCAAAGGAACGGTTTTGGATCTTCGGCCTTACAATCATTAATTACACTAATTCAAATTCAAAATATGAAAGTGAGAGGGCTACGCCTCTCTCCCATTGAATGTGCGCTTTAATGTGCCTGGCTAGCTGGCGCGTTACTGGCTTGGAGCGATGCTCCTGCATCAACCTTGTTGTGTTAGCTTGACAAGAACCATCTTTGAAAAACACCATCTGAATTTAAAATAAGTAGTGATTCTTCATCCAAAATGTTTATGCAGTACAATCAGTTCTCTCTAATGACTTCTTCATAACTATGAAAATGATCTTTGAAATGTTTTGTTATTGCATATTGGAAATCTCGTCATTCCCGGAAAGAAGAAAGTAGTTTTTTTTTTGAGTTTGAATCTATTTTTTTTCTACATTGGCGTGAGAGATTCTAAGTCATGTGGCACTATTCGTTATGCGTGGCAGACATGATGAAAAATTTAAAAGTTTTCTTTAGAATTTGGTAGATTTTGCAGATCAAAAGTGTGTGCTCAAATTGGATACCAGATCTATGACAATAAATTGCTTAATGGAATACGTGTAAAGTACGTATGAGACAATTTCATCAAATACCTTGGGCAAAAGAAGCTGAAGATTCACGAATGGATGTTGTTGTTGTTTTGTTTTTTTAAAATTGGGGCCAGGGAACCCAAGAAACCAAGATATCAATCTTGAAAAACGAATAGGTAGAGCTAGCTTCATGAGGTGGCAACTACATGACTCTTCAGGGAAAATTAGTTTCATTAGCAATTGCATATGGTCTTGTTCTTGGAGGTGTTGTGGCAAGTGCCAATTATTGAAGAAACAAGATCGACAATCACATGGAGTGGGCGTGAATTTTTCAGATGCGATCTGGATATGATTTCGATGCGAACTTATTTTGGGCCGAGATGTTAGTGGTGAAGCTACAGCCATTGGAAGTACAGTTAGGCAATTACATTTTCGAAGGGATTGGCTAAGGAATAGGAAACAAATTTTGATCATGATTGCATATCCACAAGTCGATATCCAAATACGTCGCCACCAATTAATTCACAATCGGTCCAGATCCTAAGCGATAGGCCATTTAAATAAAAATCGATGCCATTAATGAATTGGGTGCGACCACTATGGATTTCTTTACGCAGATGATAATGCCTACGATCAATAATTTCTTAATGACTCCCGATAAAAACGAAGAAAATGCATCTGGAATTACGCCCATGATTTTACTGCTAAATTCACGATGGCCAACATTGCAATTGTCACGAATTGATGAAGACTGGGCCGTATGCCAAGGATGGATCGTTTTTTGTTTTTCCGCTTGGGATGACTCGAACGAGTGACCTATGATTGGCTTAATCTCCATCTATATAGGCAATGATTCAGGTTTTCCGTATTTATTTTTTATTATTGGTTGGAGAATCTCCATGAGGATCCAAGTTCCTTACAGTTTTTGCAGTTCTTTGTACTTCTGAATCACTGCAATTCAACACCGATTCAGAAGCACCTGAGAAGATGCCTCATGGACAAATTTCCTACTGTGGGTATGGTGATTGATATGGGCAATCCCTTGCTCAATCGACCAGTTGATGGGTTTCTAAAAATCGAAACAGTGGGCGCTTCACGTGTGCTTTTTGAAGAGACTTGGATCGCATGGACATAGATGTTCTCTTAGTTGGCATGATTTGGAGATTTGGCAATCCTCATGTTCTATGTGTTCACTTGTTATCGATTTCATATGATCAGTAAGATCAATCCTGTAGGTGTATACCTGATTGAAATAAAAGCAATCCTATGTCAGTGATTCCTTTTATCCCTGCAAGCATGGACAATTAATCCGCTTGATTCCCTGCTATCATTTGACATATTGGAGAATGAGCAGAGAAAATCATGTTGGGAGAAGGTGATTCGAAGAAAAAAATGGGATCGACACTTTGATAAGTTGAATGGAGGCTTTCCTTGCACTCCAACTCAACTCAGATTATATACGGTTTTATCACCTTTCTGACAAACAATTCAAATACCTCGCGTGAATGATGAGAGGTCATTTAACTCACAACATCTACGAGGTCGGGATTTGTTTTAGTTGATATCCCAAAAGGATGTTTAGTTGTAGATGATTGTTCCATATTGGAACAATGCAATAAAAACCTCATGTCTATATGGAACGACTCCCAAGACCCCACAAATTTCTCAGTTAGAACTAATCGTGTGCAAGTTGTTGATACGAAATCATCCTGTGCTTCTATTTCTGCTGTCTCTTGCTCAAATCCTATTGTAAATTCCTTATCTAATGATGAAAAGTCATAAAGTTACATGAATCGAGGAACTCAACGAATGATGTGAACTCATTAAATGTGGGGACCTCAACATTGCTAACAGAATGGGTATTTGGTCCCTCGACACCTATGGATGAGTTTGTAGGAGATAGTTGCGAAGTAATTAAAAAGCCTATAAGGTCTGTGAGCATTGATCAGGCCAGTGAAACTTAGAATTAAGTGGCTCAGTACCTAGTCAAGTAAATGTGTAATCAGATGCAACTGTCAGAGATTTCAAGATACAAAGACACTAGCAACATTGTTCCCGACTTGGGAAGTTCATCATTATGAAAATCAAACCAACGGTATTTATAACTCTGAATTACCTTCAACAGATCTGTCTTTATTTGATGTGCATCATCAGCAATCCAATGGCATTGTCAGTTCTGTGGGAATTTGTGAATCAAATAATCTTCTTCCAAACTTACAAACATCTGGGAACTAAAAGGTGAGGTGTTATCTTTGTTTATTGTTTGGGCTGTGTGTAGCGATGGCAAAGTAATGGTGAATTTGTGAAGGAGACTTTGTTCAAGATTCCATATGATTGGTAAGATCAATGATGAAGGAGGGTAGCATCCATTCTAGAGGTGCATATATGGAAATTCACCAGGCACTTACTCGATTCAAGACCATAAAAAAATAAAATGTCCTTTGTCACCATGAACAAGGAGAAGTATTCACAGCAAAGGGGTATGCTAGATCTACAGGAAAGGTCGTTTTTTTCATTACAAATTATGGTCCTAGTGCCACCAACTTGGTAAGTGGTCTTGCAGATGCATTGTTTGACAACATTCATTTACGTTTCCTTCACACAAGTCCAACTTGAGTTCTAGATTCCTGAAAACTATTTGTTGTGATCAAGTTTGATTTCCATAATCTACAATTTTTTTTATCTTTTATTTTTAGCTGGAGAATAATTTGGGTCATGGTTGTCTGTGCATGATTTCTTCTAGATGAATATCTACATTACCATTGATATAACCAGAACACATGGATCACCATTGAAATAAAATAGATTTCTTTGTTTGTTTGTTCTACACAATCATTTATTTGCTTATTTTGTTTTTCTTAAAACAAATAAATAAATAAACTATATAGTGCTTTTAAACCAAACATAATAACAACAAACAAACATAAAAATTGGAAAAATATATAAATATTGTAAATGAAAGTTTTAAAACATCCTTGAAAAAAATAATAAATTCATGTTTAACATTCATTTGTTTTTCTTAAGTCACTTTGGTGGCAATCAATGACGAAGCGAATAAGTGCGAACAACAGGTATAATTGTATTTATTTTCTATCTCAATTAGCTCCTATTTGTACTTATCTCTTGCATTTTATGTTTTGTGATGCTCTCACGAAGCTTTCATTGCAGGATTAGTACTAAACACTGATTGCAGGAACATGACGCTCATTTTCCATGCCACAATGATATTTAAGAATCACAACATTTTTCAGAAAACCATGTTTGCTAGATAGCTTGAAGGAGTTGTTACTCAACATAAGTTGTTACACATAAGAACGTTTGTTGTTACTCAACATAAGTTTTTACACATAATAATGTTTTTTGTTACACAACAACAATTTGTTGATACACAGAAGCAATTTGTTGATACACAACAACTTTTTTCACATCTTGATGTTGCTGATACACAGAATTTTTTTTTGTGCATCCTGATATTTGTTGTTACACAACAATTTTTTGCGCATCTTGATGTTTGTTGTTACACAACAAACATGCTGATACACCATGTTCTGATACTATTATTTCCGCATTTTGTTAAACTTCATGCTATGACACTATCCCATTTCTCCTTCAAAGCCGATTAAGCATCCTAGTGTTGAAGCCATATTCCATTTCCTTAACCTTCATGCCTTAACACGCCTATTTTTCTGAGTTGCATACATCATTTCCCTTATCTTTTTTAGTTCATTTTCGCCTTTCTAGTTTTCCTTCTGAATAAAACAAACTCCCTTTTCCATGATTACATTTCCTTGCCATAAACCTTGTTGCTACTGAGATCTTTACATCTATCATTCTACCAATATTTTTATAAACATGCGTTGACTGATGCGGGATTCCTTATAGCCCACCTTTCAATAGTCTTACCCCATCGACCTTGACACCTTATCTGGGATATAGACTAGAGTTCCTTTTTTAGTACCTTCAGGCTTGCATGCCTTAATGGCAAGCTCTCTCGCTAGCAATCATGGGAATACATCAATGTCCCTTGATCGTTAGATCTTGCAAGTGGCTTGACATCAGCCCATCTATTCACACTTTGCAAGATGTACTCGGGTACCTTGGCACTCATTGACATCACTGGTGATTTTCTCTCACATTGGTTAACGACATTCATCAATGGCCAGTAATCCAATGATTTCTCTTCATACTCAACATCAACACATTCATTCGCATGATGAGAATTGTACCATTGGTTTTGTAGTAGGTGAAGACTATACACTTTTTTCATGATCCCCTCAGTAGTTGCAACAATTTGATTTCATATCTATGAGAGTACCACAGTTCCATATTCTCTACCTTCCACATTTCTCATGATTCAGTACAGTTCAGATTCCTTCACTTCCCATGATCCAGTTACAACAACAACAACATTAGCAGTTCCATTTTCTTGATCTTGCAACAGTGACACCTTCCATCTTCCATCAGTCATAGTCAGATATTATTTGCTCCAACAGTTGCAACTACATCGCCAGTCATGTTTTCCTGATCCAACAACCACAACAACTACATCTACTTTTTGGGTAAGTGGAGGTATGTTCTTTTCTAAGATTTAATCACACAATTCCTTATATGCCAACTTAAATATTTTGGAAAATTTCCTCGCCACACTCTCTTTCCTTCCATGACCTACACTAAGTTGCATGAGGGCATGCAACCGATTCAGTTGTGGGGGGGGGGGTTATCTTCACTACCTATTCACTACCAGTATTCCATTTTTCCATTATTATCACTCCATTTTTCCTTCTCATTTACTGTTTACCAAATTTCTTTTCCAATGACACTTTGTTTCATTTTGAATGATACACTTATTGGCATGATTCATAAAGCTAAAGAAAAGGCTTTCTTATACACAGTGATGCTCTCTTATGCACATTGATAGCTTATTATTTTCAGTGAAGTACATGGCTAAATTATTGCAGCAAGAAAATCATGTTGTTAACACAAGAACCAACATCTCTTGTATTCATGGTTGTCACACAAGAACCAACCATAAGAAAATTTCACATGTTGTTACACATATTTCACATGTAGGCAGTGCCCGCTGAGCCCATGGACCCCTGAATTCTACAAAGTGAGGAGTTTAGAAGGAAACTAGAATAGACGCCCATTGTGGAGTATGACTTTCTCAATGCTGGACAGTTCCCAGAACTTTATCCTGCATACTATTTGCATGAAGTTCAGCTCAGCAATAGAGACATGAGGGAGGAAGTGATTTCTTAAGTGTAGCCACTCCAGACTCATCACTTCTAAATATGTTTCGAGTTCTTACCTTTGGCACATCAACACCAGTTCAGAAATGCATAAAGTTCCTGTTGAGCAGAATACATCAAGGCAAGCAATGGTTGGATAAACCATACCTGTTTTCTCTAGAAATTGTATGAGACCTCATTGGATTCTCAATGGATGGCTAGAAAGTAAGCACAACAGCAACACAAATAGGCAAAGAAAGTAGGATAAAAATACCTTTAAACGTGTTACAGAATGTGTAGAGGCAACAAGGGGGTTTATATTGTCTTTATTAATTCAGTTCTTGTGAGAATGGCAGCAAGGATAGTAGAGTTCCAGACAACACTGAGGGGCCCTCTAGTGGTACATAAAGTTCATGCATTGTTCACAGAATGGGGTTGCGCCTACTTTAGATACAGTAAAGTAGCAGTTTGTGACTGAGTTCCAGCAGCCCAAGTATTAAAAATAGAGTATCGCGGAGATCAAGGAGATCTGACAAATCATGGGTGAAATTGCATGGGAGTACATGCAATGATTCAGGGAGCTGATGAGCCATCTTACCTTCTAGATCCATGATACTCAACATAAAGAGTGGTTCATTGGGGGGTTGCTCCCCTTAATGAGAACCCCACTAATGCATCAAAATATCTCCTCACCCTGAGAGGTGTTGGAGCAAGCCATGTGGATAGAGTCAATGGTGGGTTACCTGGGCAATATGAAGGTGGTAGTGGCAGGTGCGAGCCTGTCAATTAGTTAGTTTCAAAATCGGATAGTGTCTTTGCAAGAGTAGACCATGGAGTTGATGAAGGCCAAGGTGGGAAGAGAAAAGGTCTGGTGCACCACCTTGAAAACTGAGGGACATGTATCCATAGAATGCCTACTGCTACGCGGAGGAGTAGCCAGGGGTACCCCTATGGGGCCTCCACTCGTAAGACCCACCAAAGGCATCTCGTAAGTCCCTCCTGCCACACCATTGTCGTTCCAGCATGAAACACCCTTACAAAACACAACACCTTTCCAGACAAGAGAAAACTGCAGATCGGGTGACAGGAATGCATCTGACTAATTTATAAAACCGTCTAAATAGCTTTTCTAGCACGTTTTATCGCTACTTCCATTCAACCTTCGACTCGTCCATCACACGCCGCTCTTGCTCTGGATTCTCAAATAAGAAAATGGAATGAGATTTAAGTCCCCATCTGAGTCTACCTCATCTGAGTTTGCCTCATTTGAGTCTACCTCACCTAAGTCTTCTGCCTAAGTCTGTCTTGCCCGGCCTAACCTCACCCTCCAAGCTTCTTCACTTTGAAGTGCCTATCGGAAGAACATGTTTCATAGATAAACCAACCAATAAGGAAAGAGAGAGGAGGTCTGTCTGTCCCACCTCTGGTCCCACGCCTTACCTCTCTCTGGTCTCACCCTCCTTGGGTCAGTACGTTTTCACGTTATAAGTGCTGCCTGCTCTCAATAAATGTTTCAAAAGCAAGTCAAAAAGTATGTCTCTGTCTCATGCGCCCCATCTCTGAGTATCRCCCTCCTTCCTGGTCGTCTCTCCYGATCTGACCTCAACCTCCACCAAGSTTCCTAACGTTTGAATACGCTTCAAGAGCATCAATGCCTACCCTGGTTACGCCCCCTTTTAAGCGAATAAGAAAATAATTACTGTTGTAATTATTCTAACCCCTACCTTTTTACCTGACCCCAGAGCTGCTGGCTCTTATCACGAATGACGTATATATGATTGATCACGAACAACTATAAGAAGATATGCGTGTGGTAACTATACTCATCTGAATAAGGAAGGCTTAAAGCGGGTGACTGACCAACTGGTTAACCAAAACCAACCATTGAGGGTATAGCGAGTCCTTCTCTTACGTACGCTTATGAAGAAAGCAGGGAGGGTGGGAAAGCACAATAGATCCTTACCTTAGCTTACGAAGGAAGATAGGTGGGTGCGATTGGTTCCGTTCTTCAACCAACCAACATTGAGGGTAAAAACGAGTTCTATTACGCTCTTACTTTTATGAAGAAAGAAGGGTAAGCGAAATAGATCTTGACTTACCTGAGTATGCATGGGTAAAACGCCCCCAGTTTTGTAACCCGAGTCTGTCTTGGGATCATGCCTGACCTGAGCCCACCTGAATATACTTCACCAGAGTCTACCCTACCCGAGTCTGCCTGACTTGTCTCTCACCTGTCTCACCTGAGCCCACCTGAGTCTGCCTTACCTGAGGCTGCCTAGGGCCCATACTTCCTTTGTTCTAGGCGGACCCATTTGAATCATTTTCAAGGGGTAAATACCGGCCTTTAAAGGTCCCATACTCTTGTATCGCATACCCTCGAAACATTCCTTTTTAAAAGAACATTATCAATCAAAGCCATAGTTTGAATGCCAAAAGTTCCTAGGAAGATCCGTGCATGGTTGCATGAGTACATGCAACAAGTTGAGTTGGGGGGCATGTTGGTCCTCAGAAATGTCACATGTATATCCTCTTTTTCCTTCACTATTCCTTACATTTCATCGTCCCATTAACCTTCCATCATACCATTTCAATAATGATACTTGGGTTTCTCCTCATTATTTTCCATTGTATTCATTTCAGTATTATAAGTGAATTTATGATTAAATATTAGAAAAATGACATATTTTCATTATATAACAAGGTGGGATGAGTTTGATAATGTGTACATGCATATTTGAAGATTCAAACAAAGTCAAAGTTCACCACCTATCCTCAAATTCGAATTACATCTTCAAACTTTGAAGATTTGAAAGAGATTTGAAGATAATCATTTAAGCTAACTTCAAGGAAAAGATCATGGAGATCTAGATAGGATATCTTATCCAATATATGTGTGGAGGATTTGAAGGAATAAGTTGAGAGAATAGTGGATCTGTCATTATGACACTCATGTATATAAGAGAGTGTTCTCTCTTCATTTGGGGGAATCATGTTATTCATAATTGGGGGTGAGACATCATGTAATGGATAATTTGGGAAGTTGGAGTTAGAGATGAGAGATTAGACTTAGATCAGCTTGAATTCTTACAAGGGGATTCTTAGCTTTGTTATTCTTTCATGATTTGTCATTTGACTCTTGTAATATAATTGGAGATTGATATATTGTGTGAGCTCACATATGTCTTTTGTTATTCAACTCTTCAGATGTTGTATCGCTTTCCTAGATTAATTTCCTTCTTTCCTAGTTAGTCTTTCAATGCTTTCCAAGATTAGTTTCATTTCAGCAATTTAGATTAGATTACTTCTACTTCAGTCCTTCATATATAGTGTGTGTTCTTCATAAGCCTACGAACCTCGGATTGACAAATTAAATGTTTGGGCAAATACTACAATGGAATTAAACAACAATATTTCTGCCTAACACTAAGTTGGACGAAGAAGACTCCATTTGGCTACAACCACAAGCAGTTTTGGACCAGCGTGAGTGTCGTCTCCGTCAGCAAACCATCAAGGAAGTGTTAGTCTAGTGGAAATGTGTTGGATTACTGAGAGGGGGGATGAATCGGCAATAGATCAATTTAATCATTTTTAACCATATAATCCAAGTGTTATATCAATGAAGCATTATCATCCAATAACTAAAGAGTAAATAAGCAATGAAAAAATTAACAAACATACACATACACAGTACACCAATGTTTTACGTGGAAACCCAAATCGGGAGAAAACCACATAATGTTTTTTATTATATGTCTTGAAGAATTATATTCATTGGAAGCACCAACTTCCTTTGTTTTCCAGCTACAACTGGAAGGAGGCTCCAACCCCCTAGTTTCTCAGGCTACAACCTGAGGGAATCTCCAACTCCCCAATTCTTTGGCTACAACCAAAAGAAGGGTACAACCTCCTATGTTCTCTAGCTACAACCGGAAGGTGGCTACAACCGCCTATCTTTGCCCCGTCCTACTGCCCTGGAGTAGAAGTAGAATGATGGAACAACTTTCAACCTATCACTGTGAGATATACTACTATATACATGTACCAACAAATCTGAACCATGCATCAACCTGTACCTCAACCTGTAATCAACCTGTACCATAAACAACTGCAACAATCATGCACCAACCTGTACCAAATAACCTGTAATCAATCTGTACCATAAAAAAGTGCATCCAACCATGTACCAATTATGTACCAATCATGTGTTAACTACTCATAAACTATGACTCATCAATATGTACCAACATCATCAACTATACACCTCATGTATGTGCCAACTCATCAACTACTTGTCTCAAACATGTACTCAACATGTACCTCAACCAAAATCCCTCATCAATTTCATCATCCAAATCTGATTTATATATTTGTAATAGACTTGGTGTATATGATTACATTCCTGCAAAACTCCCTTAACTTCAAAAACAAGAGACTAGAATTTTCATCAAACTTTTCTTTAGTCTCACATGCCTAGTTTTGGATTAGTCAACAACCCTAACTTGAAGTAATCATAAATTTGTACCTGTAAGGTATAAAGATATGAAACTGATACACAATGTTCTTCAGTGTTATTTATGCAATTCCTCCAGTTTTCACTACTTTGAACCTCTCACAAAAGGATTTATAGCAAAAATGGCATACCTTACTGAATTCTGGCTTATTCTAGAGAGCGTCCTTGTAGAGCATGCCCTGCATAGAATGTTTGTTGAATTGATCTAAAACTAAGACCCAACCTAATACAGACTCTACCCTAACAAAAAAAATTGGTTTCAATGAATTTGGATCTGTTATGAAGAAGTTATGATGTTTTTACCTGAAACACCTGTTTTTGACTAGTTTCAAGACTAGCCACAAACCCTATTTTCCACGGAGTGTAACTCCAAAAATACAATGCCCCACAAGATGAATTTTTTACCACAGTTACTTGGATATTTTTTCTCAATGGAATAGAAATTTCATGTTCTGAATCATTGTATAAACAATGTTATAGAGAAAATGGTGAGATGACCTGTAAATAATATACCTTAGAAAGCACCATCAAAAGAATTTATCCTTCCTTGCATTCCGGC